>ML789715.1:156572-169803 GCA_009831015.1 Picea engelmannii | reverse complement strand
TTACCTATACACATGCCAACATTCCCCTGTTCCCAAGGTGAGTGGCTTGCACACAAAATTCATCAAGACTGGTGGGGTTAAATAAGAGAAAAGTATGACTAATACAACTATGAAGTGCACCAATATACTTCATTAGAGTTTCACAATAATCCAAAGGAATGTTTAATGAAAGATATTTCTTCCTAAATTCTTCTGTGAAACTTTGTACAGTTTGACCTCTACTTTGTCTTAAAGTCTGCCATTCCATCATTTCCTTATGTAAATAACCCAATGGATATTCCTTTTGATATTCGATGCCTCAACATTTATTAGATATCTTTAACCAAACTTTGATTGCAAATATATTTTGATATGTAACTCCATTTGACGAGTCATTTGTGTCATTGGAAATATTGTGACGTGATCTTCGCGATGATGTCATTTTTATTGAGTTTTGAGAACTTTGAATTTTTTCCCTTTCTTTGTCTGTCGAGGCCATTTTGAGCATCCTGAGTTGCTTCTGCAATTTCTAAGCTGGCCTTAGTCTTCTCTGGATCCTTTTTGGATCAACTCTGCAAATAAGCGCACTTGGGCTAGAGTAGTACTAGGATGGGTGACCACCTGGGAAGTCTTAGTATTTTACATGCCTATGGAATTTTATAAACTTAGACTAATTTATCCCACATGCATCATGGGAATTGTTCTCCCCTCACTCTATCATATATAGTTGAGGTGAAGGAGGCCCTTTAAGCATGCAATGGAGTGTGATGTAAATATTGTTGTGAATGAAGCATAGCCAACATCTCTTTCTTTTCATAGATAAGCTACACGGTTCTATTTGTTTGTGTTCTATAGTGTTTTCTATCTTATTCATTAATATAAGTTGGGTTTCATTGTATTTGTGTGTTCTCTGCTATATTTTTGTTTTTGTCTCATTTCATTCTCAACATAATCCAGATCAAACTATGTGATGTTCCTCCTACCGTTGGAAACAACATGACAAGGACTATCCATCTATGATTTTGTTACCTAAATTTACATTGTCCTTCATGTCCTTATTCCTCAAACAACTTCAGGTTTCATGACCACACTTATGGGTTTCTTATAGACTTCTTCAAAGCGTCTTCACGTGAGGGCCATGCTTAGATATACGCTATAAGGGGACCACTTTGGAGACTTCTCCAAATACGCACATCACATTTGTTGACATCAATGACAACCACTGCTTGTTGACATCAATGAAAACCAACTATCCAACAATGGTCATTTCCCGTGTGCATGGAATCCACTTAGCAGTGCATGGATTCCTCCACATCACCCTCCAATAAATGACACAAGTATTTTATATGTCGAATGTATGGGTCCACATCATTTTCAGGGGTTTTTCTCCAATAATCCAAATATTTATTTATTAATTTTTTTTAATCCCCAAGCAAGACATTGCCATGAATTTTAGGCATTGATTTCTACACCTCATCCACTATGTATTTTCATTCTCTCCTTTGACAGGATTCAAACCCATTTCCTATTGATTTCCTCCATAGAATTGAACTCTATAAGAATTACACAAATTGTGCATCTGTATACTCTGGAAGAAATCCAATTTAGGAATTTGAGTCATCATTTCAACAATTTTTGGATTCAAAACACTTCCCCAAATATTCTTCTTGAGGAATTTTTTTAAACACTTGACAAACAAACCATAATTTCTTCACATATGAGATGATTTCTAACCCATATAGCCCCAGTGTTGTAACAAATATCTATGATGCCACTTTGTAGCGTACTCACTTGCTTAATTAAGTTGTGATCAACATTCTTACATATAATTTATGGAAAATAAAACTAAGCAGCAAAAATACATTACCCCTAAACAATTACTCTATAGACCATGATTCATTCAACCATATTAGCACATAAAACCTATTTATTCTCATACATTGAATAATAACATCTGGTACATGGAAAATTACAACAACATTCATATGCATTTACAACAATTTTCATATACAAGTATTTCACATACATATAATTACATTCTCTTCATGTTTATAGCCCTTTCTGGCATACCCACAAGGTCGATTACAATGAGCTAACATGGTTGGAAATTAATTTACATCAAAGAGGTAGAATTATTCCCTATGTAATACAATATATGGATTTAACAACATTAAAATCTACATATAAATAATTACCAGACATCCTAGAGTTGAATTATGAGCCAATGCTAATTTCCTTTCTTGAATCTTCATCAAATAAACACATATTTATCATTTGTATCACCACAAAAACATTAAATATCGAATTGTTTATCTATTATAAGATTTAAACTTGGGGAAATATTTCCATGGGATCATTTTTCCTCCCATCCATAGGAACGAACTCAAGTAGGTGCCACCCCCATATTAGGCAATGAAACAACAAGGGTGAATTTAATAGCTATGGCCATGGTTTTCCTCCGTCAACAGAAAAACTAACTATTACAACCAATGAATCACCTTTCCACCCAATATTTCTACAATAGTCCCACTCTTCAACTTCTCTTTCCCCTTCAACCCTGCACAACACAAGGAATTGGATCCCCTTCACTACTGAATAGTCCCTTAGGGTATCCCACTTCACTCTAGTGCTCCACCATAGGATGGCCAAGAAATATCTAATGTTGGAAGCCAAGGAAAACTTAGTTGTAAATCAATTGCTATTAATCCCAAAAATAACACATTAACACAATCATGGATTCCACATAATTCCATGGCTACAATTTCTGGCAACAATACTATGGAAACATAACATCATTTTTTACTAGCATACGAATTGGAGAATAATCCAAACCATGGAACTACCCACCAAAAGAATTGGAAACAAATCATTTCCCAAGGTTGCATGCACTCTAGCCTTTCATGAGAACCACATTTCCTTCCCACAAGCTTTGAGATAATAATACTTAAGGCACATAATACAAGGACACGGGGCTTGGGATATGAACACTTGGAAATTAATAATAAAATATTTGTGATTCATGACTCCCTACTTTCCCTCTTATTGGTTCATTGTCCCCACTGTATTCCTAACGAGTATCACCCCCAAGTGCACATGTTTAACAATTTATTAATTATATTATTAATTCAAATATAATGAAACAAAAAACTTACCACATACTAACTATACACTTACACAATATTATAGAGGGTATTACAAATCTTGTATGAATTACCTAGGACAATCATATCATACATTGATACCACATTTTTTAGTCACTTCTAGAGGATGTTGTGGAATGAGTTAGAAATAAAATTGAAATATCATTTAACATTTCATTTGTAGAAAATTAGAGTTAGTGAAGAAATCTCTTGGTAGCTTTGTTGTGGGAGATATACTAACAAAATGTAATCATGGATTAGTACATGCCAACTTGGCATATAGTATTTCTATGAGTAATACTTATAGGATTTTCCTTCTTTCAAACTTTTTATGGGTTGAATCTAAGAGGAGTTACAAGTTTTATTGATTGGCCAATAAACATGAAAATAAGTCACGATGCATAACAGACTTACAAAACATATTAGTTCACAAATAAGAGAGAATTTGATCAAAAAGAATGTTGAGTATAAGGAGATATCTAATAAGAAAAAAATATTTAAATGTTTCTAGGTCCAAGGCAAGGTGATGGCTCATCTACGAAAAGATGAGGACCCAAGAAGTAAGTGCAACAAACTTAATGTGAAAAACATAGTTTGTGAAATAGTGCAGAGAATAGATTGATCGTGAAGAGTAAGAAGAACCCTAAATTGATTGGGAGGTTCAAATGCCAATGGGATTGTAGAGGTACTAGAGGAGAAAGTGACGAAGATGAGAAATATGGAGTAAAAAGAGTGAACGAATGTGGAAGTCATATGGATTTCGTAGACGAAGTTTTATAGTTTGAGAAGAGAAAAAGAAAATGAGAAAGATCTAAGAAGTGAAAATATTGCAGACAAATATGCGTTGCATGTTTAGTAAGGAAGGATTGATGTAGGGGAATCTAAGACCTATATGTTTTCAAGCTTGTCTAAACATTCGACTTTTTGAACTTTTTCATTTGAATCCGGTGAAAGAAATGTTGGTGAAATCACCATTTTTTTTGTTTAACTTGCGTTTTTGAATGCATAAATGGATTCAACACCCTGAACAACCCTCGTGGCATTCAAATTATATAGATTAAATCACTCAAATCTGGAGTTCACACAATTTTTTACCAAATTTTAGTAAAAAAGTGGTAAATATCCACTCTGATATCCAATATTGAATATTTGGACAATGATTGAGGAAGTAATTGGTCATATCCACTCTAATATGTAGTATTGAATATTTCGACAATGCATACCCTTCAGAGGAAGTGTAGTCAACCGCTACCTAATCTCCTGGATAATAATTTTCGATGAAGTGTAGTTGACCTAAGAATGATGCAAAGGGAGTTAGGTGGATACCTCCGAGAATCATTTAATATGTGGTATATTGACGGACAATGGTATAATTGTAAATAATTGAATCAATTGAGTCATTGAATTGTGTGTGAATGTCTCTATTCCTTATCTGAATGTATCATGCATTGTTATTGCACTGATTGTGGGTTACACATTGTTGGAGCATGTCAGTACTAAGTCCAACAAAAAGGAAAATATGTGTTTCCCCTAGTAGGGCCATTGTGGTTAAATTGCATTGAGTATGTACAATGAAGAAGGAAAACAATTTTATGTTTCATATGTGGCACGTAGAAAAAAGACGAGATGTATACGGTTGACAAAGAGTTCTAAGGATAAGCATTCCACTCGAATATATGTTTGGAGTTTTCTTCCCTCAAAGGAGGGAAATGATTGACCTTGATGATGCATTAGATTCATGGGTACAGAATCTAAATGCTAGAATGGATCACCACACCCTTCCTTGCTTTGCTCTTTGGGCTACATGCTTTACTCGAAAATAGTTCACCCCTTACATACTTTTACAAATTCAACAATGCAAATAAAATTTATGATAAGAATGGAGGGTAAGGATCTATTATCATTACACACAGACCACATCATCTATTATATGGTGTGATCTAGCAAACCGTTGTTTGAATGTGGCTTTGAGAAAGTAACCAACAAGGCAACCTCTATTCTCATGGCTCTGGAACGGGATGAAGGCCTACCTAAGCTAAATGTCTATGGAGATTGGTGACTGCAAACTTGTGGTGGAATGACTCTCAGGGGAGAAATGACACAGAAACATGGGATTACAAGAAAGTCTACTTCATGTTGGAAATCTGAAAGAAAATTTATCATCCATCACCTTGTTCAAGTTGGAAATATGAAAGAAAATCTACTAAGATATACTCCAATGATATTTGATCCTAAGATTTCAGCGCTAGAAGAAAGAGCATATCTGGGTATGATAAGCATGGATGAGCTACATGAAATATTTACATCTTATGAAATGAGAACAGAATGGGAAAATCCATCCAAGAAAAAAGAAAATTTCAAAGCATCCAAGAAGACAAAGAAAAAGAAAAAAACCAAGTCAAATCCAAATTGTAGTTCTAGTGATGATTTAGACGAGGATGAAGAAATAACCAACTTTGTAAGGAAGTTTAAGAGAGGAACTGACAAGTACAAAGGTGTGATTCCCTTAAAATGTTTTAATTGTGGTAAAATTGGTCATTTTGCAAATAAGTTTCCTTATGATAAGAAGTCAGATAGTGATGGAGAATAAGATACCAATAAAGAAAAGAAATATCAAAAGGGAAACATGAAAGGAGATAAAAAGAAAGTCTTCAAGAAAAATCTCTAATCAAGGGAATATAGTTCTTCATATGATTAAGATGATGAAAGTGATACTGACTCTGAAAGAGTAATCTTTATGGCTACAGAAACTAAGAAAAGAACTCTTGGAAGTGACGAAGAAGAAGGTGAAGTGGATCTTAAGGCGAAATTAATCAGTTCTTTAGCTGAGCTGAAGAAAGAAAGGAAGAGAAACAAATCATTCAAAGAAGAGATCATCTCCTTGAAAACCCAACTCAAAGAAGGAAAGAGTAAGGAAGAAGTAATGCAAATCCAAATGATAAAGAAATCAAAAGAGTGTGAGAATCTTGAAAAGGAAATTGTGACATTGAGAATTGATGTCAACAATCTCATCAAGAACTTGTTGGATTACTGAGAGGAGGGGGGGGTGAATCAGTAATAGAGAAATTTAATCCTTTTTCACCATAAAATGCAAGTGTTATATCAATGTAGCATTATCATCCAATAGTTGCAGAGTAAATAAACAATGAAAAAATGAGAAATCACACACATACACAGTGCACCAGTGTTTTACGTGGAAACCCAAAGCGGGAGAAAACCACATAATAATTTTTATTATATGTCTTTAAGAATTACATTCATTGGAAGAACCAACTTCCTTTGTTTTCCAACTACAATAGGAAGGTGGTTGCAACCACCTATTTTCTCAGGCTACAACCTGAGGGAAGCTCTAACTCCCCAATTTTCTAGCTACAACCCCCTATGTTCTCCGGATACAACCGGAAGGTGGCTACAACCACATGTCCTTTCCCTGTCTATTATCAGACTAATCACTAAGTTCAGACACAAACCATTCTCCCTAAATTCCACAGGAAACTAGAACAAAACAAAACATAATACACACTTCACTTTAAACTTCATTGTCATATAAACAAGTTTAGTGAGGTACAAGTGACATACCTTTTAAATGACACTTGATCCTCGCTAGTGTCATCCTTGTATCTCCTTCCTTGGGTTTTCAGAATAGTAAGTTTGTCTAAGAATCAAAAACCAACAAAGAGGGAAAACAAAGATATATATATATCCTAATGAAGTCTATTTATATGATCAAGGAATTATACAATATAAGATGAGATGCTTTTATAGGGAATAAATGTATTGTTGTATTAAATTAAATGGAAACTGGAGAATACAACTCATGACTTGATGTTGCAAGGTACCCTTTCAATGGCTCTTTGCTTCAACACACACACCTTTGCTCCAATGCCTTGAATGAAGAAGATCTACAATCTGAATTGAAGAACTAAAACAAAGCTCTCAAGCATAATCTGAAGTAGAACTCTCCATGCAAATCTTAGCCTTTTACATGAGAGATCCCTATTTATATAGTATAAAAGAGAGATGGATGAGGAGATTAGGATGATCCCACTAAATCAGAGAATTGAGTAAGATCCAAACCGATCGGAGGCCACCTCATCTTCTAGAACATTCATGAATTTTGAGTTTTCCTATGCTTTAAGCATCATCTCACCCTATGCACAAGCAACATGCGACGAAATCGCAGTCCAGTTTTAGGGAAGAGTGTGGAGATCAGGAATCATCGCACCCCATGCATATAGCAGGATGTAACTACCTTTCTTGTTATGGTTTTTGAAAGAGGAAAGAAAACCACTTTTCTCATGGAGAAAGTCTCTTTTAATATTTTCAGGGAACATGAACACATGTTTTCAGTTGATCATTGAGGTGAACAAAATAATGTGTAACAGAATGCCCCCCAAAGTATGAATTTGGAACTAGTGACAGCTGGTAGAATGTGTGTGTCGAAAACAAGGAGCGCATCAATCAGGAACCTACAAACAATCAATCATCTTCATAATAACATACCATTTCTGAGGTAGGCATTCCCATGCTCAGAATATAAGTGAATCTAATCATAAGTGTCAATTGAGTCATGGACACTAAATATACACTATGGATCCATGCCATCATGATTCAGCATAGCCACCAGAAATACACTGTGGATCTATGCTCTAAAAGAATTCAAAATTGGACATAGCCACAAGACATACACAATGGATCTATGTGTCAGTACAAATTTATGAATACTCCATCGCAACCTAGACAAAAAATGATAAGATCCAGGGTCTTCATTTCCATCGTCTCTAAGTATGAATATAGCCATGTGATTATAGGTGCCAAAGTCAAACATGGTAGAAACCACTTGATTACCGTTCATTGATGAAAACCGTTAACAAGTGCGAGGGAAATCACCATTGATGTCAATGAATCCCAAGGTACCCTAGTACAATCCAACGAATTTGAATAAATGAGTTGAAGTCTAACACTCGATGCAATCTTCCAATCAGGGGTCAATTATGTGAACCCACTGTTGAAAGCGAAGAAACCTTCCATTGAGGCATCTAGGCTCTAAGGTACTAAATGATTTCTAAGTCTTGTTCTTGGATAATGTATTGAAGTCGACGGAAAAAGACTCGTCATAGGAGGGCCTTGATGTATCCCCCATCAATGACACAAAATATGTAACATATTTGAAGTAGATGAGGGTATGAAGTGATTCGGAACTGACACAGGGAAGGCTGACATGGTAGAAAATTTATAACTACAGATGGTCGACTCGATAGAAGGCTTGTTTAGGTTGGACTTCTCCTGAACATATGAACAACATGAAAGTTGTATTGGCAGCATTGACTCAAGGAGGACCCAACATATGAACTTGTGGATGATCAAATGAGAGACAAATGGATTTCCCAACCTGAATACAATGATGAAGGGGTGTCATGTTCAAGAGTGACTATTACTGCCACTAACACAAATACAGAGACAGATTTATTTCCCAATTTCCCCCCTCCATCTCCGGCAAGTACCTCTTTATTTTTACACAAGCTTGAGGAGGATAACATATGATTGTATATGTAAGCTCATCCTTCGGACGAGTCCCTCAGAGTATGTTTAACAAACCTTAATAAGGAGTGGTTCAATCCCATATGGGTCTTTCAATGTTTGTTTAATGATTCCAAAGAAAGAAAACTCAGGGGGTTTTCATTTTTAGAGAGTCTTAAAAACACTTAAAGAAAAATCCAAAATGTCCTTTTTCACAAAGTAGTCTGATGAGACTGAAAAATAGATAAACTACCGCTCAATAGATGTTTTCTTCAAATACTTTAGAGAGCGTGAAAAGAACAAGATCGCTCGGAAAACGTTTTGTGTTTAGAGAGTTTGAAAATAGCTTAAAGGGAACTTCAGGGGGTTCCTTTTTCATATAACCTTTACGAGTCCGAAAAAGTGATAAAAGTTTACTCAGTTACATTATCATTGATTTATGAGCATGAGAAAGAACAAAGACTAAGCTCAAGATCGTTTTCATTTTTACTCAAGCTTAAAACAAAACAAAACTATGTTTGGGATAGATTTTGTTTTTACACAATCTTAAAACTAAACAAAAATATGCTTGGACCTGGTTTCATTTTTACACAAGCTCAAACCAGAGGAAACTATGCTTGAGGTAGGTGTTTTAATTTTTACACAAGCTTGAACCAAAGTAAAAACTATGATTGTGACTTCCTAATGCATGGTTCACGGATTCACATGGTTGGTACTTAGCCCCCATCTTAAGAAGCTAGTGGCTCAACTTCATCATGAACTCTAGAGGCTGGAAGCATTTTCCCCCAAGCTTCATCTCATCCAACCACACAGGTGGATGAAATGAAGGTTCAAATACTAGACGAAGGACTTGACTTAAATAGAGAGGGGGGAAAAATATATTTCATTTTTTAACGATCTTGACACAGGAAAAGAACTATGCTCGAGAATCTAGGTTTAATCCCTAGACCTCTGTTTCATTTTTTAATGAGATTGACACAGAAACTGAACTATTCTCGTTAACTCTATTTCATTTTTTAACGAGGTTTCCACATATACACAAAAACTATCCTCGTAACCTCTGTTTCATTTTTTAACGAAGTTTTCACAGAGACGCAAAACTATCCTCAAAGCTAGTTTCATTTTTTAATGATCTTGAAATCAAAAAACCATGCTCAAGAGACTCTTCTTGATCATGGGTTCCAAGAGGACAATGCTTTATAAGGACACCATATCAAGGGACAAAACTCATTCATGGCTTCCAAGAGATATTCATTTGACGGAAGAAACACACTTTGGAAGGAACACATGTCGAGAGTTGCGACAGGGGTAAGGAGATCAATCTCTAAAATCCCTATCGAAGAGATCACCATGTCAACTACTAGATCTAAGTCATAAGAGACTGATCTTACAGCGAGAGGCTCATATTCATCGGCAGGTGAAGGCATGGGGGACAATGCCACATAATTGACATGTGGCAAGGGAGATATTGTATGCATATAAGAACCATTTAGGGAGGTCATTGAGTCAGGACCAACAAATGAAAGTTGATCAATAGTCACAATTCTTCCATTGACAAGGAAAGATATCACACGAAAAAAAGTGGAAACGATAACTTTCATGGCATAGAAATAATCTCTCCCGAGGAGTAAATCAAAATCCAAGGGGTGTTGGAATACCACGACGTCAATAAAGATAGTTTTCCCTCCCAAAGTTACAGGAAACTGAGGAAGGACTCCTAAAGGTTGATTGGTTCTTTTGTTAAAATCTAACAGAATCTAGGTAACTGACGCAAGATGAGGATAACTCGAAGCTTGTTAAACAATAGAGGACAAAATATTAATGGCTGCACCTTCATCTATCAATGTTTGAGGAACGTCCTGACCACAAACTTGTATTGTAATCTTGAAAGGAATTTGAGAGGGAAGATGAGGCCCAGATAGCGCACCCCAATCAAAAAGGATGGCCTCATTACTTAGAGGGGTTTCCATGAGAGAAGAGGGAATTTTCCCTAGCACGGTAGATTTTGTATCAACGAGAAAAATGTGGGAATTATCAAGTTTACTCTCTAGCGGGAGAGTAGGATCGACTGATGATGAGATCATATTGACCACTTGACTTTCATTCTCCAAGGGGAGAATGGGTTCAATGGATGGAAACGAATCAACCGCTTGGGTTTCACTCTCTAACAGGAGAGTGGGATCGACCAAGGATGGGACCGAATCGATCACTTTGTCAACTGGTGCAACTAAGGATGTGACCAGATTGAATACATGATCAACCGGACTAGCCGACGAAGGGACCAGATTGATCATTCCATCAACTATAGGTGAGTCAAGAGTAAGCTTGCGATAAGCAGCTGGAAGTTGAGATTGGGAAACAAACATGTCTTCCAGTAATTTTGAGGCTTCGTCCATACGAGGGAAAAGGTGAGTTTTATGACTCCCTCCACATAACATACATGGGAACTTGACTCTAATTTTCTTCTTCCCAATGGTATCCTGACTAGTTGACGGGAGGTCATCAGCATGTTGTTCAGAGGCTGACGACATGGGTTAGCGAGGGTGTGTAAACCATGCTTATATAACCTTGGATAGACTAGGGAAATCCTTAAGAATATGGCTACCCTTACAAAGCCTGCAAGGGTACTTGGGCTTATGGGTTGTTTGGGTGATCTTGGCATCATCAACACTCCCAGCATGATTAACAGTAACTAGTTTTTTTCCAACATGTCTGGCAATGGTTGGAAGTGTGGACCCTTGCTTATTTTTCTTCTTCTTAATCTTCATTTTCTTCTTCTTCTTATTCATCGGGTTACTAGCTTCATAGCTTTCACTCGGTGAATAAGATAAAACAGAAGAAGACCATGCAAGTGAAGAAGGAGAAGAAGATCTTACTGATGAAGAATGTGAAGGATCAACATGAGGTTGATGTTCTTGGGGGGAAGTGCTTACAACTGAAGCAATAGCTGCATTAGAGATTACCTAAGTGGAAAACAACCATACCGGTAATCCAATTGTGAGACCTGTTGGTTGTGGAGCCTAATTATCTTCCTGATTCAGAGGTCTTTTACTTTCAGCTGTGTTTATACCCCATGAAGTATTTACACCCCAAAAGTATGTACACTCTTCCATGCGGGGGAGTGCAGAGGGGGGGTACCCCCTCTGCAGGGTCCGGGGGGGCTATCCCCCTGGCTGGGGGGTCTGGGGGCAAGTGGGCCCCCAGTGGGGGTTCGGGGGCGAAGCCCCCGAAGGAAAAATTTCCTTGAAAATGTATATTATAATTTCATTGTAAATCTAGACCATTCATTACAAGGTCGCAGATCTAACGGTAGATATTATGTTAGGGTTTTTTTCCCTAGAAGGCAACCCTCTTTTATGAGGGAAATGTATTGCGGCTATGATTTTGATGGCGAATATTGTATTCTGAGAGAGGAGACTGTGAGAGAAAGAAGAGGAAGTTACAGCGGGTTTTGTTGTAGGTTGTATCCCTTCATTTGCTAGATAATAATAAAGGAAGGACCTGGCAATTTCTCAGGTGGACGTAGCCCACACTGGGTGAAAGACGTAAATCTGTGTCTCTCTTATATTGTGTATCTTTTGTGTTTTGTTTCCACATTTGTTTTATTTTATTTCTCTGCGGTCCTGTTTTTCTAACAACTAGTATCAGAGTGAAAGGTAACTCGTAGGAAAAGAGAGTTCCTGGTTCGAGTGGGAGCAATGTCGGAAGATGGAAAGTTTAGGGTCGAGAAATTTAACGGCCAAAACTACAATTTATGGAAGATGCAGATGGAAGATTATTTATATCAGAAGGATCTATTCCTACCATTGGGTGGAGTAGCAAAGAAGCCGACAGCCATGAAGGATGAAGAATGGAAGATTCTTGATAGAAAGGCCCTAGGAACGATATGGATGAGCCTAGCAGCGTCGGTGGCTTTCAATATTTCCAAAGAAAAGACAACGAAGGGTTTGATGGATGCATTGGCCAAATTGTATGAAAAACCCTTGGCGTCCAATAAGGTATTTCTAATGAAGAGATTATTTAATACGAAGAAGTCAAAAGGTGGGTCTGTTGCAGATCATTTAAATGAATTTAATACGGTTAGTAATCAACTAAGTTCTATAAAATTGGACTTTGATGATGAGGTTAGGGCTCTTCTAATCTTGTTCTCATTGCAAGAAAGCTAGAACAGCTTGGTCATGGCTGTAAGTAACTCTGTCTCTGGTTCAAATACTTTAAAATTTGATGATGTTGTTGGTGTTATCCTTAGTGAGGAAATGCGACGGAAAAGCACAGGTGAGACATCAGGTAATGCATTGAACATGGAGAACAGGGGAAGACAAAAGGATAGAGGAAAGGGCTCAGGGAACCGCGGAAATTCTAGGAAGGGAAGATCCAAATCCAGACTTGGAAAGATAGAGTGTTGGAATTGTGGGAAGAAAGGACATCTGAAGAAATACTACAGAGCTGCAAAGAAACAAAGAGATGGACAGCAGGAGAGAAATCAGGAAGCAAATGTAACAGGTGATGTGTTACAAGATGCTTTGATTCTTTCTGTAGATAATATTTCTGAGTCTTGGGTAGTAGATTCAGGAGCTTCATTTCATGCCACA
>ML789715.1:111568-151246 GCA_009831015.1 Picea engelmannii | reverse complement strand
ATTTGTTATTTTGCACCTATTAATTCTACTTTTTATAAGAAAAATAATCTAGATAAAAATTGTCCCTATAATAATTTAGAACAAGATATTTATAATTTGAAAAATGAAGGTAATATCCTCCTACTAGGAGACTTTAATGCTAGAACTGCAACTAAACAAGCTACTCTTTTAAGTAATGACCCCAACCATGATCCTTTATGGCTAGATGAGGACCTTGTTTTATCTAATAGCTACAAAAGAAACTCTGAAGACCTAATTGAGAATTTGTTTGGTACCGGGTTGGTCAAGCTCTGCAGCTCTCAAGACCTAATAATTTGAAATGGAGTAATGAAGTGGCCAAACTCCAACCAGATGACCTATATTCATGGGCTAGGTAGTAGTGTTGTAGATTATGTGATATCTTATATCCCCATTTCCAACCAAATAGCAACTTTTGACCTTTTAAATGACCATGAGCTTGACTCTGATCATAAACCTTTAACCCTAACTCTTAAATTTTCCATGCATAGGAGAACCATTGAAGAAAATTCTGATAATCAAAGGAATTTTTGCTTTGACAAAAGTAAAGTTGACATTTTCTTAAAGGATTTAAATAGTAAATTAAACCTCCTAACTTATAAGGACAACATTGAAGAACTCTATCATAATTTTACAACTACCCTTTCCACTTCTATTAACAAGTTCTCATTCGAGGTGTCCTATAAAAAGAATAATAGAACAACCAACCCTTGGTATGATAAAGAATGTAAAATTGCTAAGAAATCCATTAGGGATGCTTCTAATGAGTCCTTAAAACTCGATAACATCAATACAGACAAAACCCTA
Organism: Picea engelmannii; assembly: GCA_009831015.1. Taxonomy (NCBI): domain Eukaryota; kingdom Viridiplantae; phylum Streptophyta; class Pinopsida; order Pinales; family Pinaceae; genus Picea; species Picea engelmannii. The sequence goes on along the minus strand of ML789715.1, from coordinate 150,421 downwards.
ATTAAAAGGAAAAAAATATAATATATCAATAAAAGGCAAGAGCAACTTTCACAACTATACAAATTGGATCCTAAGAAGTTCTGGAGCAAAATTCTAAAACACAATACTAAATAAAATAATAGAATTCCCTTAAGAACCTAGAATTACTACCTTAAAAGTCTTTACGAGTTCCCTAATTCTATGGACACCATTCCTATTGTCCCTACAAAGGAAGAAGTTTTTTCTTTAGATGACATAGAGTTCGGGGTTAAGCGGCTCGCAAATGGGAAAGCTAAGGACATTCAAGGCTACCAAGCTGAAATTTTTAAAATCGGAGGGCCAATCCTTATCCATCACATACACAAGCTCTTCAATTTAATAGTCAAACAAGGCTTCCCTAAACCTTGGACGCAAAGCCTCATTGTTCCTATTTTTTTAAAATGGGGATAGAAACACTCCCTCTAATTATAGGACCATTATGATTAGCCCGATTTTAGCCAAGATTTATGGAATTATTTTGGAAAAGAAGATTAGCCTTTGGCTAGAAATTCACGGTAAAAGAGCTAAAGGCCAAGCCGGGCTTAGGAGATATCATTCAACTGTGGACCATATTGTTACCTTTAGGATCATTGCAGAGGAGTTCCACAATACTAAAACCAATATTTTTTGTTGTTTTGTTGACTTTAGAAAAGCTTTTGACATGGTTCCTAGGAAAAACATTTGGAATAGATTGGAAGAGATAAAAGTGCCTCTCGATTTGAGGGTTGCTGAAATAAGGATGTATGAGAATGTTATTGCTAAGTTTAAAAACACGGAGGGCTGGTCAAAAGAGATTAACTGCAATATCAGATTCAAACAAAGTTGTCCCTTGTCCCCTACCCTTTTTGGCATATACATTGACAAGTTAGAAGAATTCTTAGAAAAAACAGGTTGTGTCAGCCCTACTCTCACTGGTATAGCCATCAATCTTCTTCTTTATGCTGATGATATCGTTCTTATGGAAAGGAGTCTCCATGATCTTGAAAACCAACTAAGAATTCTCAAGGATTTTTGTTCCAATGTGGGTATGACTGTTAATACTAATAAGACTAAGGTCATGATTATTAAATCCAATAAGATCACTTATGATACCTTTGTATATGAAAACAACAACTTGAAGGAAGTGACTTCATACAAATATCTTGGAATTGATATTCACCACAAGCTCAATTGGAATTATAGCATTGAGAAAATGATTATTGGGGGGTGGAAAGCTTCATCCAACGGTCCAGATTTTTCATAGTGCTCGATCCGACGACCATTGTCGCTCCTCCTCCTGAGCTTACGATTTCTTCCGACTTAGAAAATTTTCTAAGTATTCAAAGGTTTCGGCCTCTGAACCTTCTCTTGCGAAATCGGTTGAAAGGTCTCATCTTCTCTTTTCCTCTTGAGCTTTGTCTTCATAAAAGAGGACTTATTCTAGTGCTATCATCATTGTTTTCTTGTTTTCCATCGTCATTGTTATTCTTGCCATCAACGACAAGCACACTCTTCCTATAAAAATGCCAACAATCTCCCCCTTTGTCATTGATGGCAACCCTGAAAGGCAGCACTATTCTTCTTAGACCTCCCACTATAGCATCCAAACCACACCTTTTTCTCCCCCTTTGACATCAATGTCAAAGAAAACTGAGAGTGACTATGTTCTCCCCTTGATCAGAGATATAATAAGCACTCTCCCCCTGATCAGATAAACTATTTTAACTTGATAACAGGGTCACGCCCAACTTCTGGTGTAGATACTCAAGCTGAACTTTTGCAAGCGAATTAGTGAAGAAATCAGCAATTTGATCTAGTTCCTCATTCATTGATTTTAACCAATTTACATCTTTATTGGCTTCATTAAAGTTCTTGGGTTCCACCATGGATATGAAGGCTATATGTGATTTCTCAGTGTCTTTGATTATCCTTCTCTTGGTTTGTACACCTTTGTCTTTCTCACCAATTATCTAACTTGCAAGATGATTCTTTTGAGTAATTCTGGAGGAAGGATTTGATGTTGATTGTTGTCTTGACTCTTCTTGTCTGGGTGTCTCTTCTCCACCTGATTCATCATCTTCTTGTGACTCTGAGATTTTTTGTTCTTCATTTTCATTATTCTCGTCATCTTCTTCATCTGACTTGGTGCTTATTCTCTATTGATCTTTTACATGAGCTTCTTCATCAATTCGAACATCAATACATTCTACTAATTTATGCATTCTTTTGTTAAAGCATATGTATCCTTTACTATTCGTTGCATATCCTAAGAAGATACCTTCATCATCTCTACCATCAAATTTTCCCAGATGATCATCATTATATTTGATGTAGCATTTACTTCCAAATACTTTGAAGTGCTTGATTGATGCAGGTCGACCAAACCACATCTTATATGAAGTTTTATCATTGTTCGGCCTTAGATGTGATTTGTTTAGAATATGAATAGTCGTGTGAACAACCTCCACCCAGAAGGTTTGTGAAATGTCCCTTTCACTCATCATATCCCTTGCCATCTTTTGAACTGGTCTATTTTGGCGTTCTACAACTCCATTTTGTTGAGGAGTACCTGGAATAGTATATTCTCTTTTAATTCCATGTTTTTCACGGAATTCTTTGAAATCTCTCGACAGAAATTCTCCTCCCATGTCTAAGCGAATTCCCTTTAACTTCCTTCCTGTCTGATTCTCAACCAACGCCTTAAACGTTTTGAATTTCTCAAATGCATCAGATTTTTCTCTCAGAAAGGCAACCCACGTAAGTCTAGAGAATTCATCAATGACCAGCATAAAATAATGTTCTCCTCCATTTCCTCCCTTTCGCGATGGTCCACACAGATCCATATGAATAATTTGAAGCAATTTCTCTGAAGATGTGAAACTCTTTGATTTGAATTGAGCACGAGTCAGCTTCCCCATTTGACAGGATTCGCATACAGAGTTATGAGGCTTAGATATTCTTGGAAGATCTTTTACAACACCTTCATTATTCAGTTTGACAATATGATCAAAATTCAGGTGTCTAAGCCTTTTGTGCCATAACCAAATTTCATCAAATTTTCTTAAATGACATTCCTCCTTATCTTCCTTCAGAACATAGACATTGTTTTCAGTTCTAACCCCTTTTGTAATCAGTTCTCCTGTGTTCATTGTTTTTATTTTACAATCCTTGGCAGTGAAAGTGACTTTACATCTTCTGTCACACACCTGACTGACACTAAGAATATTATGCTTTAATCCATCAAAAAATAATACATCTTGAGCTTTGCCTCTTCTATTACTTAAGCTTACTAGACCTTTACATCTAATCTTTCATAGAGCATCATTTCCAAAAGTCACATTTCTTGATTTACTTTCTTTGAGGGATAGGAACTTACTTTTGTCACTTGTCATATGCCTGGAGCATCCGCTGTCAATATATCAGGGGTGCTTTTGTGTTTGAGCTGAAAACACTAAACCACACTTGTCATCTTCTTTCTTCTTCCAAACCTTGACATTTTCAGCTCTATCATTTGAATCTATCTTATAGTTCATTAAGCGACAGTTTGTAGCTTTATGTCCATAATTATGGAAGATGTATCATTTTGGTTCATTGAATAAAGGATCATAATGATTTTTATGCTTAATCTACGTCTTTTTTGTTGGTTGTGGAGCCTGATTATCTTCCTGATTTATAGGTCTTTTACTTTCAGCCGTGTTTATACCCCATGAAGTATTTACACCCCATAAGTATGTACACTCTTCCACGCGGGGGAGTGCAGAGGGGGGGTACCCCCTCTGCGAGGTCCGGAGGGCCTATCCCCCTGGCTGGGAGGTCTGGGGGCAAGTGGGCCCCCAGCGGGGGTTTGGGGGCAGCGTCCCCCGATGGGGGTTTGGGGACGAAGCCCCCGAAGCAAAAATTGCCTTATAAAAGTATATTGTAATTTCATTGTAAATCTGGACCGTTCATTATAAGGTCGCAGATATAACAGTAGAGATTATGTTAGGGTTTTTTGCCCTAGAAGGCAACCCTCTTTTATGAGGGAAATGTATTGCAGCTATGGTTGATGGTGAATATTGTATTCTGAGAGAGGAGACTGTGAGAGAAAGAAGAGGAAGTTACAGCGGGTTTTGTTGTAGGTTGTATCCCTTCATTTGCTGGATAATAATAAAGGAAGGACCTGGAAATTTCTCTGGTGGACGTAGCCCACACTGGGTGAACCACGTAAATCTATGTCTCTCTTGTACTGTGTGTCTTCTGTGTTTTGTTTCTGAATTTGTTTTATTTTATTGCTTTGTGGTCCTGTTTTTCTAACATTTTTCCCATCCATCACATGATTTGTAGTCTGTGGCTGTTTGTTACTTGGTTGTATCATTATTTTTTGTGGCATATATTTATTCCTTGGGTGTCTTGATTGCTCATGTATAAATCTTAAAGAGAAATTTATAGCGTTGTGGCCAAAGTTAGAACAGTAAAAACAATATCCATGGAAAAAAACTTTTTACCTGGAAAATGGTTGTCTTCTTTGAGCAGGTCGATTTCTTCCATGCTGATGATTTCCTTGAGCAGAGGGTGTATTATTTATTTGTTCTACAGATTCAATTCTGGTACATTTTTCTTCACTCCTCCTTGGCGGATGATTATCTTCATTTGTTTCTGCATGTTTGTTGTTGTCAATGGTTGTATATTTGACAAACTTAATGGATTCTTTGTTGCTTGGTTGACCACTACTTGATCCCTCTTCATAACCCAAACCATTTTTCAACTTTGGGTTCCTTTGCTGATTCAAAATGGTGGTTGATCCTTCTGAGGCTTTGATACTTGACAGATTTTGGTGATACAAGGCTTGAAACTTCTCCAACTCTTTTCTAGTTTTCACTACTTCTTCTTCCAGAGCTTCACATCTCACCTTCTTCTCTACTAATTTTTGTTTTAGAATATCTTCTATTTTCTTTGCTTCTTCTAATTCTAATTTTAACAAAACAAAATCTTCACTTGGTTCTTTACCATTCTTTTCAAACTGCATCAACAACTGTTTTTCTTTTCTCTTCTTAAGTCGGAGTCTGTCAATCTCTTCTAAAGAACAGATTAGTTCACCTTCCATATCAACCACAGCTTCTTCATCATTCATGTTGCCTCCCATGTATTAATCATCAAGGTGTCCTATGTCCATAAGCATAAAATCATTCACTTTAATTTCACAAGATGAATTTCTATCTATGCCTTCTAAGGAGTCATCATTATTTGCACACAATTTTTTCTTTTTACTATATTTCTTAAATTTGTATTGCTTTTCATCATCAGAGTCCTGGTCTTTTTCCTTGTGAGGACACTTAGATGCAAAATGACCTATCTTACCACAGTTGAAACATTTAAATGGCATCTTGCCTTGGTATTTGCATGATCCTTTCTTTAACATTCTCACAAATTTTTCCTCATTCTCATCTATATCGGAGTCTATGTTTTTCTCTACTTTAAAGGATGCCTCTCTTGTAGTGGATTTACCTTTGGTGATTCTCATTTCGTAAGTAGTTAGGGTTCCAAGAAGTTGATTTAGAGTCAACGTTTTGAGATCAGTTATTTCTTCTATAGCAGAGACCTTTGAGTTAAATCTATCAGGAAGAGATCTTAATATTTAATGGACTAGAAAAAATTCATATATCATTTCACCTAGACCTTTCATAGTGTTTACAAGTTCTTCTATACATAAGAAGTACTTATTGATAGCTTCCTCTTCATCCATCTTTAACTGCTCAAATTTCAGTCTGTGAGTATGAAGTTTTTCTTCTTTCACCTTTTCATTACCTTCATAACTACTTATCATCTTGTCCCACATAACTTTTATTGAATCACAATGCATGATTTTGACAAACTCGACTTCTGCAAGTCCACTGAGGATGGAATTCACTACTTTTTCATTAAAGCTAAACTCTAGCTTATCATCTTTTGAGGCCAAGACTACAGGCTTCACATATCCAGTTTCAACTACATCCCAAACATCAGCACCCAAAGACATTAAATATGTTCTCATCCTTATTTTCCAGAAGGCAAAGTTTGTTCCATCAAACAGAGGGGCTCTATTAGTTGAACTTCCTTCATGACTAGTCATGTTCAAGCTTATGGATTTACCTTTGATCAAAGGCACCTGCTCTGATACCAATTGTTGGAAAAATAACTGNGGGGGGGGGGGGGTGAATTAGTTATATATATAAGCTTGAAAACATTCATGTTCTTTTCTGAATCTTTCTATATTATTATTTAATGCGTTGTTGATAACTTAGTATGTATAGATATACAATATTTGATCAATCACACAGAATACACAGAGACACTGATTTTCATGAGGAAACCCATAAAGGGAGAAAACTTCTTCTTCTTAAGATGTCAATCAAGATCCAACTTTCATGTACACCACAGTCTTTGAGCACCAACTCAAATATGAGGCTACAACCTCTGATAGCAAGCTACAACTTGAAGAGAGCACCAACTCTCAGATTTCTCTAGCAACAACTAGATGGAGCATCAACTCCCAGGTTTCTCTAGCACCAATTAGATGGAAGCACCAACTTCCATTATTCAAGAACCGACTTGAATAATAGAGGACCACAGTCCTCCCTAACACCACCCTACCACCCTGATTATAAAACTTTGTTTGTTTAAACCCTTGCAACAATATAGATATTTCAATACGTACCACTTCTTTTATGTTCTGCAATTCTTCTCTGCTTCTTTTTATTCATACTTGGCTCCACTTGATGTCTCTTATGTTCATCTTTTCTTCCTCCTTTTTTGATTTGTTCTCCCTCAGCATTTTATGCGTTGTGCCTCTTCTATACTCTTCAGATCCTACACCCTACCTCCTTCTACCCGGATGAATATCTATGAAAGAGCTGACTCTCTTCTTTGTTCTGCATGTTTTTATCATGCCAAGTCCTCTACCACATCATTCTCACAACTCTTTGTCTTCTCTGGCAGTTATCTTGAGTCTATTCGACATCGGTGGTCGTTATCCTGAGATTCTCTGGCAGTGCGACCCTTTATCTTCTCTGTTATAGTTGAGCTTATTCTCTCTGTTACAATTACAGTTGATCTTCTCTGAGAGTTACTGGAGGTCTTATTTGTCAGTTACAGGAGGTCCTCGCAAAGAGGCTCCTTGCGAACTTCACCGGCGTGAACTAGCACCGGGTGCAAGTTTTCCCCACGTGACCACTAGTTGTGACCACTCGCCAACCAAGAAGGCGCTTCGCAACTTCGCGCATCAAGTATTCTGCTGCAAGTCACCTCGACACTCCCAAATCTTGATTTTCAAAGTGGAGCCTAGCGACACTAGCTCCTTCCCTTATTCTTTGTTGATATGACCTCTTGATGTGACCACATGCCAATCAAAAATCCGTTCGCGACTTCGTGTTTTGGATATTCTGTTGTAAGTCACCTCAATTCTCCCAACTCCCGAAACTTCGAGGTAGAGCCTAGCGATGCTAGATCCTTCCCATATTCTCCACTAATGCGACCACTGGCTGTGACTTGGGGCCAAGCACTTCAGGACTTTGCGTTTCGCGAACTCACAAGTTAGCTCTCCTCCTTTCTCCGATGTCTGAACTTCCGAACTCTAAACTTTTTTGTGTCAAATCAATGGTCCACGACCCTCTGTGATCCGATGGCTCGGATCTCCTTTATGCACTTCGGGACTTTGCACTTCGCGATGTCAGAAGTTAGATCACCTCCTTTCTTTCGTTTCCCGATTTTTGAACTCCGAACCAGATCAACGATCAACGGCTTTCCGTGATTAATGTCTGTGATCAATTTCGCAAACTCGGACTTCGCGAGTTCCTGTCTTGGGCATTCACTCCTACCTCTGGCTTTCCCAATTTGTGAATCAGCGAAGTGTTGATCTCTCGCCACGTGTCCTCTGGATCCAACGGTCCAGAATTTCTTCGTGACTTCATGCTTCAGAGGATTTCAACTATCCTCCTTGCAAATCTTTCGAAGTCTAAATCCTTGAACTCTCGGATCTGCTTGCACCTGTCCTTTCTCAATCCAACGGCCCAGAATTACTTTGCGACTTTGTGCTTCACAATGTCTGCAGACTGCTCGACGCAGTTCTTCCGATTCGTGATTATGTGAATCTGCTTATCTGCTGCCACATGTCCTCCTCGATGATGGACGGTTCCGATAGACCTCAAAACTTCGGGACTTCATGAGTTTATTTCTCCTATGCACTCTAAAAGAATTAAATCCCGTGCACTTACCTTTGGATACAACAACGGTTGGTCCACACGCTTAGATCTAACGCATGAGATATGTTCTCCTCCTCTGCGAGCTCGTTCCTCATGTCTGGACTCTAATCCAACAATCCAGATTCTTCACAGTGCTTGATCCGACGGCCACTGACGCTCCTCCTCCTGAGCTTACGATTTCTTCCAACTTAGAAGATTTTCTAAGTATTCAAAGGTTTCGGCCTCCGAACCTTCTCCTGCGAAACCGGTTGAAAGGTCTCGTCTTCACTTTTCCTCTTGAGCTCTGTCTTCATAAAAGAGGACTTATTTCGGTGCTATCATCATTGGTTTCCTGTTTGCCATCGTCGTTGTTGTTCTTGCCATCAATGACAAGCACACTCTTCATGTAAACATGCCAACATTGGAGAATAATCCAAACCATGGAGTCCCCCCAAGAATTGGAAACGAATCATTTCCCAAGATTGTATGCACTTTAGCCTTGCATGAGAACCACATGTCCTTACCATAAGCTTTGAAATAAATGTTCCTAAGGAATATCACCCCAAGTGTAGCTATTTATTAGTTTATTAATTATATTATTAATTCAAATATAATGAAATAAAAAACTTACCACATACTAACTATACACTTACACAATATATTATAGAGGGTATTACAAATCACAATCACATCATACATAAATACCATATTTTTTTACCTATTTATTAATTTATTAATTATATTATTAATTGAAATATAATGAAATAAAAAACTTACCACATTCTAACTATACACTTACACAATATATTATAGAGGGTATTACAAATCACAATCACATCATATATAGATACCATATTTTTTTAGTCATTTGTAGAGAATGTTATGGAATAGGTTAGAAATGAAATTGAAATATCATGTAACATTTCATTTGTAGAAAATTTGAGTTAGCGAGCAAATCTCTTGGTAGCTTTGTTGTGGGAGATAGAATAACAAAATGTAACGACCGATTAGTACATGCCAAGTTGGCATATAGTATTTTTATTAGTGGATTTTCCTTCTTTCAAACTTTTTTATGGGTTGAATATAAGAGGAGTTATAAGTTTTATGGATTGGCTTTATTGATTGGCCAATAAACATGAAAAAAAGTCAAGATGCATAACAGACTTACAAAACATATTAGTGCACAAGTAACATAGAAGTTGATAAAAAAGAATGCTAAGCATAAGGAGAGAGCTAATAGGAACAAAATATTTAAATGTTTATATAAATATTTCTAGGTCCAAGGCAAGGTGATGGCTCATCTAAGAAAAGATGAGGACCCAAGAGGTAACTGCAACAAACTTAATGTGAAAAACATAGTTTCTTGTAGAGTGAAACGTTAGTTGGGAATGACATTTATGAGATAGAATTACCTAACGATTTTGATATTTAACATATCAATTTTTTTACGAGTTCATAATGCAGAGAATGAAATTGATCGTGAAGAGTAAGAATAACCCTAAATTAGGTAGTAGAGGAGAAAGTGAGGAAGATGAGGGATATGGAGTAAAAAGAGTACTTACTTAGATGGAAAGATAGAACAAATGAGGAAGTCATATGGATTTCGTAGACGAAGTTGAGAAGCTTTTTGAAGACGCTCTTGTCAGCTCTCGATCTTACTTCATCTTTTAACTTTTTTTCTCTATTGGGATGAGAAGGTTGTTTTTTAAGCTTATGAGCAGTATTTTAACTGCTGGTTTCAGAGTTACTAGTTTTTTGGATCTGTAATATAATAGTTTTTTGGCAAAACTTCTGTTTCTGATTTTGGATGATGCTTGGATGGTGGCATTGTCTGAGGGGTTATTGTACATGTCTTATGATTATAAATGTTATTCTATGTACTCAAAAGTTTCTTTTGATTTTTAATGAATAGTATTAAAACTGTTTTTTTTCCTGTGGAAAAAAAAATGTTGAAAAGGAAAAAAAAAAATGAGAAAGATCTAAGTGCAAATATTGCAGAAAAATATGTGTTGCATGTTTAGTAAGGAAGGATTGATGTAGGGGTATCCAAGACTTATATGTTTTATGTCTGCTGCGAAAGTGACATTGGTAAAATCACTATTTTCTGGTGTTTCAATTAAAAACCCTCAATCACTCAAATCTAAAGTTAATACAATTTTTTTTTATTGTATTTCAGTAAAAAATTGTCAATATCCACTCTGTGCTGTATTGAATATTTCAACAATAATGGAGGAAGTAAGTGGTTAATATCCACTCTGATATGCAGTATTGAATATTTCGACCTAATCTCCTGGATAATATTTGTCGAGGAAGTGTAGTTGACCTAAGAATGACATCACAGGGAGTTAGGTGGAGACCTCCGAGAATCATTTAATATGTGGTAGATTGAGAGACAATGGTATAATTGTAAACAATTGAATAAATTGAGTCGTTGAATTGCGTGTGAATGTCTCTATTCCTTATCAGAATGTATCGTGCATTGCTATTGTACTGATTGTTGGTTTTGCACGTTGTTGGAGCATGTGAGTACTAAGTCCAACCAGATGGAAAATCAAATTTCTCTTTTCCCCAAGAGGGCCATGAAGAAGAAGGCAAACGATTTTATGTTTCATATGTGCCACGTAGCAAAAAGACGAGATGTATACGGTTGACAGAGAGTGCCAAGGAAAAGTCTTCCACTCGAATATATGTTTGGAGTTTTCTTAACTCAGAGGAGAGAAAGGATTGACCTTCATGACGAATTAGATTCTTGGGTAGAGAATCTAAATGTCAGAATGTATCACCACACCCTTCCCTGCTTTTTTTTGTTTTTGTTTTTTTGGGGCTATATGCTTTACTCAAACCGAACCTATCTTTCAAGAAGAAAAAACAGTTCACCCCTTGCATACTTTTACAAATTCAACAGTGCATATCAAATTTATGACAAGAATAGAGAGTAATAAGTCTATTATCATTACAAACAGACCACTTTATCTATTATCTGGTGCAATCCTCTTTTTGTCATAAAATAACAAACTGTTGTTTGAATGCGGCTTTGAGCAAGCAACCAACAATGCTGCAGAAGGCATTCTCATGGCTTTTGCACGGGATGAAGGCCTGTCTAGGCTAAATGTCTATGGTGACTGCAAACTTGTGATGGAATGGCTCTTAGGGGAGAAAGTCTACTTCAAGTTGAAAATCTGAAAGAAAGTTTCTCTTCCATCACTTTCAAGTTATAATAACAAATGTTGTTGTGAGCAAGGCAATACCAAGTATGTGAAGGATTCGAGGTGCGCGCAGTCTATTCTGCGCAACTCGGTTTCAAATATTGTGCACCAAACAGAGTACGTGACAGAGTTCTCAAGACCATTGCGCAGTGCACGGACTACTCACTTTGTTGCGCATTGTGAATACACACTTAATGAATTGATTTATGAATGCAGAAAAACACAGTGCTATGCTTAGCACATAAACTCAAAAATAAGACAGAAACTTGTCAATACACAAATACTTGATATTAATGAACTTCGGCGTTGTGCGCGAATACAAAATATAATGACAAAATATGAGCTCCGACTCTAATGACTTCTTTTGTTGACTCTTCAGTTGTTGTTGGTTCTCTCTACCTCTCTGTGTCTTCTCTACGCATCAATTGTTTCTCTTCAACTTCCTCTTCTGCATCACATAACTAACCAAAAACGTTATATGATTCTTCTTCTTCTTTCTCTTCATCTTCCTCTTCCGATTCTTGTTTCTGTTCAGCTTCCTCTAAGTATGTGAAGGATACGGGGTGCGCACAGTCTACTCTGCGCAACGCAGTTTCAAATACTGTGCATCAAACAGACTACGCGACGGAGTTCTCAAGACCAATGCGCAGTGCACAGAGTACTCAGTTTGTTGTGCGCTGTGAATACACACACTTAATGAATTCATTTATGAATGCAGAATAACACAGTGCTATGCTTAGCACATAAACTCATAAATAAGACAGAAACTTGTCAATACACAAATACTTGATATTAGTGAACTTCAGTGTTGTGCGCGAATACAAAATACAATGACAAAATATGAGCTTCGGCTCTAATGACTTCTTTTGTCAACTCTTCAGTTGTTGTTGGTTCTCTCTACCTCTCTGCTTCTTCTCTATGCATCAGTTGTTTCTTTTTATCTTCATCTTCCGCATCATACAACTGACCAAAAAAATGACTTGGACTTATAGACTCCAACTGAGACTTCCTACAGAAGCTAAGACCGACTCAATATTAAAGATTGTCCTTAATTTGAATGACTCTTCAACTACTTAACAGAGCTCGAGAAGATAGAAATCGACTCCATTTATAGCTTCCTGCTTGTCGACTGACTTTTGAGTAAATGTGTGACTTTGCACTTACAGACTGTCAGACCGTCTGACTGACATTTCGGTTGACTGACAAAATGACTGACAGACAAATCGACAGAGACGTGAAGATCTCATCGACTTGTAATTATTGTTTCCAACACTCCCCCTTAATTATAAGTAGGTGGGATTACAAAAGAAAATTACATCAAAAAATTGAGTTTTCATTTTACTGTCACTCATCTGTTACTGTGTGGACTCCCAGACTACTGCGCAAATGCTCAAATGCATATCTCGCTAAAGCCTTTGTAAAAATGTATGTGACCTGTTCTTTTTATCTGCAAAATTCTAAACAGATCTCTTTGTTATTCACCAATTCTCTGATGAAATGATACCTTATATCAATGTGTTGGCATATGGGCAGACCCAGGGTTCAACGCTCAAGAGCACACCAACAAAACCCTAGCTACCGACCCTTTCGACAACACCTGTGAAGAAGATGCAGTCTCACCCAAGGTAGAGGCAGGGGTGGTTGCAAGACTCAGGTGTCTGCAACCTTAGCTGGGACACAGATCTGTGATTATCTTGCTCACAACGCACTTAGCATTAGTTATTCCTTAACATACATTCATTAATACACTTCGCAGAAAGCACAGAGCACCGCAGTAATTACTCAGATCTGGCACTTAGCAACGATAAACAAGTTATACCTAATATATTAAGCACTTAACATCTTATATATCATATCTAGCATGCATTCATATCTCATAAGCACAAAGCATCAATAGATCTATCTAAACATATCAAAGCACTTAGCAAGAGAGAGACAAACACATCAACACAATACACAGAGTTACCGTGGTTCACCCCCACCCTGGGGCTACGTCCATAAAGTCTTCTTCTGTTATTATCTTATGTAAACCAAGTTACATCACAAAGCCTTCAAGATCCTACCTCGCCTAGGACAAGAGATCTGCGCAGCTCGCTAGATCCTCTTTCCTCAAGTAGATCCAAGCACTAAGTCCTTCCCTGATCCGTGCACTCAGCACTTACAATACTTACAGTAGGCACAGAGCTCTTACAGTCACACAGACGTCTAATCACATAGATCTACTTTATGCACTAAGTCATTCACTTTACATCACATAGATGACACACGCATCTCTTTTCTTACATTGCCTACCCTTCTATTTATACATACAAAAGGCTTAAATAAGGGCCGATATCCCTTTCCCATTACAAAAAGGCCCAAAAGCCCAAAAATCCCTAAAAAGGGGCGGAGATCCCGTGATCTCCTCTTTGCCATGCGCTCCTTCTCTGTCTAGATGTCGAAGTACCAAAAACGGACAAATATGACCAAGTATTCCTCAAAATTTGGTCAAGGGCCAACACAATGTGCTTGGTTTTCTTGTGAAACACATGGTTCTTTGATAACATGATGGTTGAATTGTTGTCACAGAAAATTGTTGTTGGTTCCTATTGTTCCTGCAACAAATAGTTTAACATCCTTCTCATCCATATTGCTTGACAAGTTGCACTTGTAGTTGCGACGTACTCTTCTTCTGTTGAAGAAAGTGTCATTGTGGGTTTCTTCCTTGATGCCCATGATACCATACCTGTTCCAAAATGAAATGTGTACCCAGAGGTACTTTTCCTATCATCAATGTTGCCTCCACAATCACTGTCAGTGTATCCAGTGAGTCTAAAATCTTCTGAAGTGGAGTACTTGATGCCAAAATATTTTGTTTCATTCACATATCTCAAGGTTCTCTTTCCTACCTTCCAATGTGATTCTTTTGGAGTTTCCATGAACCTCGAAATTAGGCTCACTCCATACATAATATCAGGTATTGTCTCTATGAGGTAGATAAGACTACCTACCAATCTTTTAAACAGTGTGGGATCCACCTTGGACCCTTTATCTTCCTTGCTTAACTTCAATCCCATTATGACAGGTGTTGGCGTTTCTTTTGAATTCACCATATTGAATCTTTTCAATATTTTATGCACATACTTGGACTGTGAGATAAATATGTCAGTTTTGGACTAGTGCACTTCTATTCCCAGAAAATATCTCATAAGCCCCAAATCAGTTATTTCAAATTCATCGTTCATGACTATCTTGAATTCTTTTATGAAAAAATCACCGGTAAATATCAAATCATCCACATATAAACAAACAATTAACACAATACCTTGCTTATTTGATTTGATGTACAATGTTGGCTCATTCTCACTTCTTTGAAATCCATTCTGTGTGAGATAGGAATCAATGTGACTATACCAATCTCTTGGAGCTTTCTTTAATCCATACAGTGTTTTCTTCAATCTGTATACTTTGTCTTCTTGTCCTGGAACCTCATAACCTTGTGGTTGTTCCACATATACTTCTTCTTCTAAGTTTCCAATCAAGAATGTTGACTTTACATCCATCTGATAAACTGGCCACTTGTACTGTGCGGAAATTACTAACATAGTTTTGACTGTGTCCATGCGCGCCACTGGTGCAAATGTTTCATTGAAATCAATTCCAGGTTGTTGTGTAAAGCCTCTTGCAACTAACCTTGCCTTTTACTTCTGTACATTTCCTTATGCATCTTGCTTGGTTTTATAAATCCACTTGACACTTATAACATCCTTGTCTTCAGGTACATCAACCAAATTCCATGTTTGATTGTTCTCTATGCATTTGATTTCTTCATCCATGGCTTGTGCACATACATCATCTTTGATTGCTTCTTCAAAGGTTAATGGATCATCTATTTGTGAAAACAGAGCAAAAAATGAAAATGAATTTGGTGCATCTTCATTATAGATGTCGTGCAGACCTCTTGTCTTTCTTGGTAATAAACTTGCTAAAGTTGGATATGGGGATGTAGAACTACTCGGACTATTTGTTGGTGTTTGTTGCGTTCTAGGTGTAGACTCTGCACCTATTGTTCTTACTGGAGTACTCTGCGCAATGAGTTTTTTCACAGTGTTAGATGTAGATGGGACTGGGCACTGACTTGTGCATGGTGTTTGAAACACTTCATCTTCTATGTCATCATGCTCCATTGCATCAATAATTTTCATTGTCTTTTCTATGGTTCCATCCCATGCTTCATTTTCCACAAACTGAACATTGTGATTGATTATGAATTTTCTTGCGACAGGGTCATACAACTTGTATCCTTTTGTTTCTTCAAAATACCCAACAAATATACATTTTTGTCCTTTGTTGTCCAACTTCCTTCTCAGATCATCTGGAACATGTGCGTATGTGACGTAACCAAAAACTTTTAAGTGCGTCACATTATGCTTTGATCATGTCCAGGCTTCCTGAGGAATTATGTTCTTCGCACTCTTTGTCAGACATCTATTCAAGATGTATACTGCAGTTTCTACTGCCTCGGCCCAATACTCATTTGAAAAATATTTGGTTGTCAACATACTGCGCATCATTTCCATGATGGTTATGTTCTTTCTTTATGCGACACCATTCTGTTGTGGTGTGTATAGTACGGTAAATTGCTTGTAGATGCCATGAACTTTATTAAAGTTCTGAAATTATCTTGAAATGTATTCTCCTCCTCTATCTGTTCCTAGACACTTGATGTAATAACCACTATGTTTCTTCGCAAGTGATTTAAACTATTGAAAACAACCCAATGCGTCAGATTTATGTTTTAGGAAATAAATCCATGTCTTTCTTGAGAAATCATCAAAGAATGTTAGAAAATAAGTACTGCCTCCTATAGACGGAGTTTGCATTGGTCCACAAATGTTTGAATGTACAATTTCTAGTGGAGCTTTTGCTCTATAAGACTTGCCAATTGGAAATGATTCTCTGTGTTGCTTGCCAAATATGCATCCTTCACATATCTGTTCTGGTTTTTCAATCAATGGTAAACCTTTTACCATATCCTTTGTGTGTAGCAGCTTCATACCTCTAAAGTTCAAATGTCAAAATCTAAAATGTCATAATCAAGAATCATCCTATATTTCAGATTGGAATGTTGCCTTCATCTTTGCGCCATTTTCTCCTTTCTTGATATTGCGTGCACTATCTGTTGTAAATGCAGTGTCTGACTGCACACTTTTACCTTTATCAACAGTTTGTGTTGTATTCTTCTTCTTGGTTGGCTTTAATATCAATGGGAACATCCTGTTACTTGTCATCTAGATTTTTGTAATAAGAAGATTGCTTGGGAATTTATCCATGATCACACAGTGATTATCTTCCATGTAGATTCTGTATCATTTTTGTAACAGTTGTCCTGTACTCATCAGATTATGCTTCAGACCAAAAACATAATATACATCAGACATAACTTTTTGTTCACCTTGTTTGATTAGAATGTTTATACTACCTTTGTCTAAGACAGTGACTTGGATATATGTTCCAAGTGTAACCTTGGTGTGGACTGACTCATCCAAACTATAAAACAATTCTATGTTTCTTGTCATGTGGTTACTGCAGCCTAAATCTAAGTACCATATGTCACATGGACTTGCTTGAGAAACATTGCATTCAACTGGTGACACTATATTAGGCATTTCTGCAGCGCTAGTCATATCTACAACGCACGCCATAAACATAGGGCGAGTTTGGTTATTTGTGTTGTGTGACTAATCTTGACTTTTCTTGTTCTTATTGTATTGTCTCTTTCTGCACTTATATGCATAATGTCAATATTTTTTACAGTAATGGCATTGAATCTTTGATTTGTCAGTTCTTTGACAACTTGACTGGCTGGTACTTGGGTTTTGACCTCTTCCACCAGTATTTCCAGGATTGCTACTGCATCCACTTCTGTTATAACTTCTTCCTCTGCCTCTAGAGTTTGCACTCCCCCTTCCTCTTCCACAGCTTATAGATGACTATGCGGAAAAAATATTCTCTAATGACATACCTAATCTATTCAATATGTGTTCATGATTGATGAGGGAAGCTTGTAGTTCATAGACTGAACTGACTCAAGTCTTTGCCTTCTTCTAGAGTCACAACAAGGGTATCAAACTTAGGAGAAAGACTCCTAAGTACCTTCTCAACAACTTTTATGTCTTCTATGGTTTCACCATGAGACTTAATCTGATTTATCAGTCCAATGACATGGGTGTAGAATGAATCTACTGTGTCTGAATCATTCATTGACATGGTTTCAAAATCTCTTCTAAGAATCTGCAGTTTTGTAGTCTTTACTTTGTCCATACTCTGATAAGAGGTTTGTAATGTGTCCCATRCCTCCTTGGATTTCTTTGTTGATGCAACCCTTGGAAGTATGCTCTCRTGCATGGTTTGATGTATGTAAAACAACGCCTTTTCATCCTTCTTTCTTTGATCTTTCAAGACATCTTTCTCAACTTGTGTGAGGGAATTGTAAGTTGTCTGATCTACTAGTTCAACATAACCATTCTCGACTATTTCCCATACATCTTGACCTTGGAACAAAACCTTCATGGTCAAGGACCACATCTCATAATTCTTGCCTGTAAAAGTGGGAGATTGCAGATTTGAGGTAGAAGCCATATTTCACTTTCAACAGAGTTTTTGCTTTGATAAACTTGTTCTGATAGAAACTACTTTGATACCAATTTGAAGGATATGGGGTGTACAAAGTCTACTCTGTGCAACGCAGTTTCAAATACTACGCACCAAACAAACTACGCAATAGAGTTCTCAAGACCACTATGTAGTGCACAGACTACTCAATTTGTTGCACCTTGTGAATACACACACTTAATGAATTGATTTATGAATGTGGAATAACACAGTGTTATGCTTAGCACATAAACTCATAAATAAGACATAAACTTGTCAATACACAAATACTTGATATTAATGAACTTCGGCGCTATGCGCGAATACAAAATACAATGAAAAGATATGAGCTTCGGCTCTAATGACTTCTTTTGTCGACTCTTCAGTTGGTGTTGGTTCTCTCTACCTCTCTGCTTCTTCTCTACGCATCAATTGCTTCTCTTCAACTTCCTCTTCCGCATCATACAACTAACCAAACAAATGACTCGGACTTATAGACTCTGACTGAGACTTCCTACAGAAGCTAAGACCGACTCAATATTAAAGATTTTCCTTAATTCGAATGACTCTTCAATTACTTAACAGAGCTCGAGAAGATAGAAATTGGCTCCATTTATAGCTTCATGCTTGCCGACTGACTTTTGAGTAAATGTGTGACTTTGCACTTGCAGACTGTATGACCGCCTGACTGACATTTCAGCTAACTAACAAACTACTGACAAAATGACTGACAGACAATCAACGGAGACGTGAAGATCTCACCGACTTGTAATTACCATTTCCAATAATATGTAGGATGAAGAAGACAATAGCATAGCGATTAATATTTTACTCTAAATATGCAGGCAGTGAATTCAAAGAATCACATGCAGTGAATATCTTGTGTTGCAAATTGCAAAACATTCATGTTGTGGAATGAGAGAAATTGGCTTTACATGCAAGTTTCTATATACTTTTATTTTATTAGATTCATGATAATAATAAATTTTTAATTATTTGTTCTTTGGATGTAGATCAGTTAGTAATGGAATGTATTGTTAAGGCATTTCCCTATATATGTGAGGTGGTCTAAGGCACTCAGTTATATGAGGTTGTCTGATTTGATTGAAACTTGAAGTGAACTATTAAGACATTTCGTTATGTATGTGAGGTCCTCTAAAGCACTTAGTTATATGTGGTCATCTAATTTGATCCAAACTTCAACTTACCAGTTACACTTCTTCAACTATGTGAGATGGTCTAAAGCACTTAGTTATATGAGATCATCTAATTTTATCCAAACTTCAAAATACCACTTACATCTGAAAATTATAATAGTAGTTATACACATTGTCATCTAATTTGATCCAAACTTCAACTTAGGAGTTACAGCTGAAAGTTATAATAGTAGTTGTCCACACTCTATCATGGGAGTATGAACCCAGCATAGTTGCCCAATGCACACAAAGAAAAAAATAAATAAATTTACAACCGTTTACTTAAGGAAATGTTTGTAAAGGAGCATTCCATATCGGTTTGTCCTTTAGTCAGGTCATTTGTAGATATTACCATAAACAATTAATCCCACAGTATAATGCGAATCATATATGCGTTATCTAGTTGGAGTTGTCGTCTGCAAGTATAATGCGAATCATCTATGCGTTATCTGGGTGGAGTAGTTGTCTGGAAGAAACCAAAGTGGGACATGGGGAAGCAACAAAATGAATTAATATATTACAGCAGCGACAATGATTTGCGAATATGCGTAGAGTGACAAGGTTTGAGTTGCGCTGACTCGAATTGGGCCAAGTGAAATCCATATCTGCAAATCTRTGCAGGACTAAACTGCCTCGGAATATGCAGAGGCATTTGATTCATTTGCAGTGTATGTGTGAAGTTRTTTGGTGTGTGAAAACAATGAAATAGAATTGGAATTTATGGTGAAATTCTGATYTGTCTCTGAAATGGTTTAACTGGTAAAAAAATCTGCGATGGTCATGATTCATATGCATATCTAAGCCTTACCTATAGTATTGGTTAGCATCAGATTTAGAACAGTGAAATTTGTCATGACAAATGATGTGRAATTCATTTTTGTCCGAGAACTATACTATTAGGAGAGAGGACAAAGTGTAAGACACCCTCTTGAAATTGAAACTGAAACGTTCATGTGATATAGATGTAACACTGGCCAAAGTTCCGGCCATGTCTTACAAAAATCCAATGGAAATTCACACCTGGGAAACGCACGCAGTCAGTTAGAAAAACAAAATTCAACTAATTTTGCACGACAGAGTGCAAACCGGTGGAAGGTTCCATTCGAATTTCTATAAATTCCTTCATATTCCACCATGAATATCAATTCATGGTAAGAAGAAGAAGATGACGATTTTATCGAAAGATAATCGATGCAGCAGAATTAGCTTGAGCTTCAGCCATTGAATGCTAAACTTCATCTTATGAAATCCGATAGATAATCTGTCTGTTGACAAAATTCGGGTTGAGCATGACAGCTTGCTCTAGTCCTTGTAGCATCAGACATGGATAGCGCAGGAAGGTCGTTTATCACAGGGAATTCATCGACTGGAAACTGGATATCTAAGCCAAAGTCAAACGGCCAGAAATATTCTGCAGATGAAAAACAACTGTACCCACTGATCTCATCTGAAATGGGATCAATGAAATGATCCTTCTCGGCTCTTGATAAATCTGGAGTTAAAACGGATCTAGGCTGATTTACAATTTCCTCCTCCATCACTGAACTTGAACTCTTGATATGATAAGAAATCTGACTGTGGTTGGCATGAATATCATGAGACAATCGTGGCTGTTTCTCAACATCCTGTTGGCGTTGGGGCGGCTGATTCATGTCCCCGTCTGAGGCATGAGAACTAGAGCTGCATACATAATTACAAAGCGAGGAAGTACATGAAGGGGATTGCTGAATAGGCAATGAATCCTCATTAGTATCTTCTGATACATAATTACTACTAGACTTGAAAGAAGCATTGTGATTATTATCATGCCTGTCCTTGCAGTCCTCCTTGATGATCGATTTGGAATTAGCTGAAGCAATAGAATCCTTGCGGAGGCTGAGCAATCGGTTTATTCTGGAAGCCAGAGCTGAATTCTTGCAAGAATTAACGGTGGGAACGAAATTGGTGCGAGTGTTGGAACCACGAAGCAAACAGGCTGCTTCATCATAAGCCCGGGCAGCCTCTTCTGCAGTCTCGAAGGTGCCGAGCCACATCCTTATTTTCTGTGTTGTGTCTTTTATCTCTGCAACCCATCTTCCAGAAGGCCTTTGCCTTACACCCACGAATCGCTTTCTTCGGGAATTACTAGTTCTCATCATGGCCTGCATCGCCCTAGACGATTGGTCGAATCCTGTATTGATGGGACAATTGAAACTGGCATGGAGATTATTGGAATTGGAATTAACATGATTAGTATTAGCAGAGGGCTGCACAGCCATTGCTGGTAATTGAGCAGGAGGAGCACAGTCTTCAGGCTTATTGGAAGAATTGGCTGATCTGAGGGAATACGGGTGCGTTATAGACGACCCGTCGCTTGCAGACACAGTGAAGGGACTGATGAATGAAGGCTGCAAGAAGATGAAAATGAATGAATCAAAGCAAAGCAAATTAGCAAAACAAAACAATTAATGCTGCTGTGGCTTGTAGGCGATTCCATGGTGTGTGTGGTGGGTATTTGTGTGTGACGGATATTTGATTTCGTGAGTGCCACTTCTATATGTGGAGGAGGTAAATTAATTTATCTCTGCGTGCAAGGATGTTTGTCTGCACATCTTGTGGTCTGGAAATGGAATCCTTAATCGAATCCCAACAAAACGTTGTGGACAGAGTGGACGAATTTTGATTCTGATGACCGAGTTTTCTTACAAGAAAAGTCTATGCTATATTGTTTTTGTTGGGAAGCATCACAATACCTACCCCTCCCTCGTTTATCCTCAAACGACTCTCAACCTAAGCTTCCTGAATAGCAGTATTAAAAACTGTTTAAATTGTCTTACTGAATCAATAAGTCTTCACCACGTGAAATTGGCCCATTCAAAGGCGTTGTATATAACGCAACCGACATTAAATATTAGCCAAAAATCAGTCGAGGAAGGGTAGCCACACCTTCCTCTGTCTTATCTCATGATGGAATCTGATGTCTACATCCATACTTCAGTCTTTAAAATATCGCAAAACCTTCTCATCAACTACATGTTCTTGTGCTATGGTGTGAAAGAGTAGATTTAATATTTGTTAGAATAGATTCTAACACTGTTTCCCTTATAATAAAGAGAATGGCAAAGCACTATGCAACTCAATTATTCACTCCCATTGATGTACATGGTTCTTGACTTTAAGTTAAATACTAATTAAACCTAATAACATTTTTTATGATGGCTTTCTCCGATAGCATGAAATCGTCATTTAGCAAGCCATGGAACACTAAAGTAAAGTGCTTGTCATGATAAGATCAAGTATGTTTTAATATCCTTTTGTTGTTTTGATACCATGTTGCTTTGATACCATGTTGCGTTGTTGCTAGAGAATTCTTCTCAATGTAAATTTTGTAAGAGGTTTTGAAACGTCCAGTGTTTTGAGTGGACACTCCACCTATATGTGTTTTCATGTTCTTGATGATGGCTCGAAACATTGAAAGTTTTGAAACCTCTTACACAATTTACATTCAGAAGAAATCTCCAACATCATGACTAACTGTGGAAATCTACATAATCACATTTGTTTGCTTTATCAAGTATGCTTTAGTCTCTAAGAGCACTTGTGCTCCAAATCCTATGCATCTACTTGCAATTATGCAGTACAATAAAGTGTTAGCAATAAGATCGTGTATTCTTTTATGAGATAAAGCATTATTTCCTTCTTAGGTATACTTGTTTCCCTTTTTTGGTTCATTTATGAATAAATTTTCATAAATGACACACCCTTTTACTGTCTTTTTTCCACTCAACATTCTTGAACAATTTTTACAACAATTTCATCTTCACATTGTGGAGTTTTCCCTTAGCCTATCATGCAAAATTAGAGTTTCCTTGAGACTAAACTATTGGATTACTGAGAAGGGGGGTGAATCAGTAATAGAGATTTTTAATCCTTTTTAACCACAATATATAAGAGTTGTTTATCTTTATGATCAATATACCATTACCATTCCACAAGTGCAGAGTAAATAAACCATGAACAATGAGCAATCACACACATACACAGTACACTAGTATTTTTACGTGGAAACCCAATGCGGGAGAAAACCACGAAATGTTTTTTCTTATATGTCTTTAAGAATTACATTCATTGAAAGCACCTGCTTCCTTTGTTCTCCAGCTGCAATTGGAAGGAGGCTCTAACCCCCTATATTTTCAGGCTACAACCTGAGGGAAGCTCCAACTCCCCAATTCTTTAGATACAACCAGAAGGAGGCTACAACCCCCTATGTTCTCCAGCTACAACCGGAAGGTGGATACAACCACATGTACTGCCTCGTTCTGCCACCCTGAAATATAAGTGAAATGATGAAACAACTGCCACATTTTCACTGTAAGATATATCACTGTAAACATGTACCAATTTGTGCCAACAACCTGTACCAACAGCCTGTGATCAACCTGCACCTGTAACCTTCTGTACCAACAAAAACCCAACAGGTACGTGTTGGCCCTTGACCAGGTTTTGTTGATATCTGGTCAAGTTTGACTTATTTTTGGACTTCGACAGCATGTCGAAGGAGGAGCGCAAGACGAAGCAGAGATCGTTGGATCTCAGCCCCTTTTTGGGTCCTTTTTGGGATGTGGGAATATGTAACAGGATTGGGATGTCAGCCCATGGGTTTACCCATGTTTAGGCCTATTTTGTATGTATAGATAGATGTATAGGCAATGTAAAAGAGAGGAGAGAATGAAGGCATCTATGTGATGTTAGTATATAAGAAGGCTAAGTTCCCAGAGTTGGATCTGTGTGATCAGGAATTGTAAGGCTTTGTGCATAATGTGAGAGACTTGTACAAGTCATTGTAGCAAGATTGTGGAAGGCTTAGTGTTGGAACGCAAGGAAGAAGGATCTAGCGAGCTGCGCAGATCTTCTTTCCTATGCGGAGTAAGGGTTTTGAGGCTTTGTGCTTGTAACCGATTGATTGAAGACAATAAAGAAGAAGAGTTGGTGGATGTAGCCCCGGGGTGGGGGTGAACCACGTAAACACTATGTTATGCTTTGTGCTTGTCTTAATGTGTTTATGACTCTCTTGCTAAGTGCTTTGATAGGGATAGATAAATATGTACATGCTTTGTGCTAATGATGTGTAAGAATGTTATATCTGACTTCTATGAATGTGCTTAATGCTTGCTTCTGCTAGATCTGATCCATCTGTTTGTGCTAAGTACTTAACTACATTAGATCAGTGTGAATGTTGTGAAGCTTTGTTTTATCAGCGAAGTAGATATTGATTGCATATTGAGGATCTGACGGTGCTAAGAACTCTAGTAAATATCATAATCATAGATATGTGTCCCGGCTAAGGTTGCAGACACCTGAGTCTCGCAACCACCCCTGCCTCTACCTCGGGTGAGACTTCATCTGCTTCGCAGGTGTTGCTGAAAGGGTCGGTAGTTAGGTTTTTGTTGGTGCATTGTTGTAGCGTTAAACCTTGGGTCTGCCCCTGTGCCAACAAATGGTTTCGTTGCCAGGACCAAACTGTGATTGTTGGGAACTGAGAAAGAAGAAGCTTTGTGCAAAGATTTGTCCTGAAGTTGTGAAAGCTATGTGCATAGATCTGTCACTTTAGTGCGCAGTATTCTACATGATTTATAAAGCTCTGTGCTAAAAGAAAGAAGCCTGATCTGAAGAAAAGAGGTCAGATCTAAAGGAAAGAAGCAAGATCTGAAAGCTTTGTGCTCTAAGAAAGGTAAAAGTGAGAATTTATGGTTAAAAGAGGTAAGATCTGCAAGCTCTATGCTCTGATAAAGGTAAGAATAGTGAAAAGTTTTAGATCTTGAAGCTTTGTGCTCTGTAGAAGTGAGATAAGTGGAAATTTTTGTTTCTAGAGTATGGATCTAGGTACGTTTAATAGAGTTTGTCCTAGATCAAAAACTAGGGTTTTGATAGATGAAGGAAGATTTGATATTAATAGATCTGACAAGAATAGTGAAAGATATGTTATACCTATGCATAGAAAGAATGTTTGGACTAACAAATGGATGCAGGATCCTAGAAAGAATCTGTTACAGGTTAGCTCCTATGTTTCTAGCGCGCAGTACAGGAGAAGTTGGAGATCATTTAAAAGAAAGAGAGAATTAACCCTCTGTTACAGTTGCAAAAGACTAGGACATCTTGCTAAGGAATGCCCTGGAAGAAGACCTAGTTGTCTTTGTTGCAAATCTATGGATCATGAAGTGTTGGATTTCCCTAGAATGATTGTTAAGCTTGAAAGAATGAATCTGAACCAAGAAAACCCTAAGGCTGATCCAGAGACTATAGCAGAATCCCATAAAGAATCAGAGAAAGCATTGTTATAGATGAAAGAAACCCTGAATGACCACCAACATATCAACTTATTAGAGATATTGAAAGAAAAAGAATGCATCGAAGCAAGAATAAGAGACTTTGACATTGACTGTGTTCTGGAGGAGGAAACACAGGTGAATATCATGACAGAGAGAACTTGGGAAGCTATAGGGAAGCCTGCTATGATTCCTTCATTAGGAGGAATAGGATTATTCAGAGGAAAACCGGTAAAGCTATGTGGGAAGCTCGCTCATGTACCTATGGATGTTAATGGAAATCCAACAGAAGAAGATTTTGAGATTATTAAATTTATTGAAGACAGCGCCCTGTTTACCATGTTACTAGTCAGCCCTTAGATTGAAAGAGACCAGGCTAGAAGGAAAGAAGAAGAAGCAGTGTTAGAACAATAGAATCAGGAGTTAAAAGAATTCATGACTAGAAGGACCACACATTTGATTGTAGAACAGGAGAACAGATCGAAGCTATTTAACAACAGAGACCCTGATGTCGAAGTTGCAAGAACCCTAAAAGACCAATAGAAGACTGAAGTACTTATCCCAAATAAAGAAAAAGTATTACCCTCGAATCCTAGGAAAGAATCTCAACAGCGCGCAATGACTATGTCAAACGAAGATAAGAATCAGAATGGAAAAAGACATACCAAGATGAAGCTCATTGGAAATAAGGCTAGAAAGCTAAGTAAGAAGAGGGCTAAGATTGAAAAGTTGTCAAAGGTTCCAGAGGGAACTTTGCAGACAAAAAAATTGCAAAATTGGAGATTCGTCGGGATATCGGAATAGTGACACATGGCACTTCGCCATGGCAAAGCAATATAGTCGTTGGGGACATTATAATTGTTCGACTGCCACCTCGAACGGGTGGAAAGGAATTTAAGGCTCGACACCAAACCGTTGGACCGTGCCATAACGGACCGAACAAAGTTAATGAAAGATTCATACCCGTTGCAAGAGACTCGTTGTCGAGTTACCTATTTATCCCATCTCGCCACACACCGAGAACACTTTTGCTAATTGAGAATTTGAGCCCACAGACTAAGCCGAGTTTATACAGTGATTGTTGCGCTCTTTCTCTCTATCTCACTATTGTGTCTAATTTATTCTCTAAACTCGCGATTGTTAACCCCGAGTGTGTATGTTAGACGAATTGAGTGTCGTAGAGAAAGTTGTTGAAGAAGTTTTGATTGACTTGATGACTGAGAGATTAATGTCGGAGAGAGGATTATCCATGGGTGTACAAGCATCATCCACGAGAGGGTTTCCAGCCTCTCCATCAACTTCTCGAGCCAGACCATCCCAACCATCAGATGAGAAGCAAACTAACCACAGGGATGATCTCGCGAATGCTAAGTTGATTCTGATCATATTACCTACCTATATACCACCTTTGAGCGGTGTTGTAAACCACGATAGTGTACCTAAATATTTTGAGTATGCCTTCGTCACTGCGTACCTCCCGAAGGGGATACACGCAGTTCACATAGACCAAGAAAATATTGCAGCGTTGAAGTTTAACGACTTCAACCTCGGCGACCGGAAAGTTTACAACATGCTCGCCCCACATAAATACCTGACCAGAACAAAGGGAAAGAATTCGAAGATCGTCCCTCAGCCAAGGACCCATAACCTCACGCAGTCTAGCCTGCTGAACGTTATGAAGATTCCACACTTCGGAAGACACCGGGAGGTGAATGCATGTGTCAAATTGTTGTTGTCTTGTTACCATGGAGGTTATATATGGTTAAACAGTCGCATAACAGTGGATCCGACATTGATAAATCGAATCATCGGGCTTAGTATGCAAGGACCCGACCCACGGGATTTCTACCCTGGAAAAGCCATGGACCGTGCCCTTGCACAAAGGATCAAGGACACTTACGACAATGTAGATAAGAGCACATGAGGCTACAAGGTAGCTTCTATCCAGAGCGGTGCATTGCACCTTGCCTGTCAATTGATCGCAAGAAAGTTAGTACGTAAGAATCAACCCACCCAAGTGACTGGTTTTGTAGTCGACCTTGCAAGAAAGTGCATTGAGGGCCTACAAATGAATTGGGATCAGTACCTGGTGAACCAAATAGAACTTGACTATAGAGAAGCCCAAGATCAAGGGTACGAAATCCACCTCAGCTGACTTTTGATCTTGATCACTTTCATCACCTGGGAGATGCCAGAAGGTGCGACCTTCTGAGACATCGATCCCTTTGAACCATTGGTCGTGAAGTTCAACACATTGTGGTATTCAAGCGACGTGAATAAACAGTGGCAATCCAATGATGTATTTCACGCATACTACAACCAGTTGAAGGCATCCATACAGTCTGCACCTCGCATAACTCCGAATACTTTACACAAGTTCTGACCTTTAATGAAGTTCATCGTGGACCGCCATTTCATTTATATTACAACGCGCGCTAACAAGCACAAGCAACAACTTCATTCCTACTACAAGCTAACAGAGGAGGACTTGGAGGAGATCACCAAGGATTGGTCGGCAGATCTCCTCATTCCAGCAGACTCTACGGAGATATCCGATATAGACAGTCCATAAATTACACCGTATACACCTGGACCTAGCAAGATAAAGAAGACTGAGGAGATCCATGATTTAGACAGCGCATCCTTGAAGACCGCTTCCATATCACCTGAGAAAGGAGGTGATGATGCAGAGTTGAATGAAACAGAGGTCGAGCAGCAGTAGGGTGATGAGGCTAATCCCCTAAATAAGAGGAAAGGTTCACCTCTAAAACCTTCCTCCTGGAAGAAATCGAAGGCCACTATGGCAAAGATGTAGACCGTCCTCACCTCTGATGACTTCGAATTCCTCATAGTAGTCCTGAATGATGCTTCACTGGATATATCAGAGAAGCAAGAAGCAAAGCAAGAGGATTTGTATGATCGAATCACAACTGAACTCCGAGGAGTATAGCAAGCCCTACAATCCAGCTGCACAGTCTTCACTGCACCGGGAGAGCCAGAAGTGTGAGATGAGCCAGCTCAACTCCACTGAATAGCTAATACAGTCAAAGCTCATCTTCGACGAGTGCAAGAGGAAACAACACAATCCACCCAGGCTTTGTTACAAGTACAAGGAGTACTTGTAGAACGGTGTCAAGTTGTCGAACAGGAAAATAGTGCTCTCCAAGCAAAGTTCGATGAAGAAAAGGCACAGTTGCAGCAAGCCAAGGAACAGTTGCTTGCCAAGCAACTCGAAGTGAAGGAAACGGTCAACAGAGCACTTCTCTTTGTGACTGTCATAGAAGTAAAGGCAAAGGATCAAGTCACGAAGAAAGTAGTGCAACTTGAAGAAGTGATCCAGCAGCGCATAGCAGATTTAGAGTTGTGCACTGTACCAGAGACTCCATAGGAGGTAAGAGACCAAGGAGAAGACACTACCCACAGCGCAGTTGACCGACTGAAGGCCCTTACCTTAGAATGCAATAAATTCGTTGATCACAGTGCCCAGACATACAAGAAACTTATCGAGAACCTAGAGTTGCAGGCATTGGAGTCGCAGCTCGAGGAAGTGAAGCAGCACGTAGAAACACTACAGGCACAGCTGAAGTATCTTTCAGCTGTGGAGAGAATGAAGAGATATCAAGAGAAACGAACCGCCCAGTAGCAAATCCATAATATCCAGAGCAGAGTTATGGAGATAACTTAGAAACTCTAACCGGTATAAGATAAGGCCTATCAGTTGTTTACAGAGGTGGAAGGCGAAGGAGAAGAACTGGAGTAGGTTAGCACCGTGGCAGAACAACGCCTGGAAGGACCTGTGAATGATGTAGTCATTCAAGAATTTGCTAAAAAAGAGCATGTAGCACATCAGAAAGTCAAAGGATTTTGAGCCAAGCTCGAAGCGTTTGAAGCAGAACTTCTTACATCAAAGTGACTCAGGACAAGTCACATGTGAGTGTTGGGGGCATGTTGGCCCTTGACCAGGTTTTGTTGATATCTGGTCAATTTTGACCTATTTTTGGACTTCAACAGCCTGTCGAAGAAGGAGCGCAAGATGAAGCAGAGATCGCGGGATCTTGGCCCCTTTTTGGGTCCTTTTTGGGATGTGGGAATATGTAACGAGATTGGGATGTCGACCCATGGGTTTACCCATGTTTAGGCCTATTTTGTATGTATAAATAGATGTATAAGAAATGTAAAAGAGAGGAGAGAAAGAAGGCATCTATGTGATGTTAGTATGTAAGAAAGCTAAGTGCTCAGAGTTGGATCTGTCTGATCAGGAATTGTAAGGCTTTGTGCATACTGTGTGAGACTTGTACAAGTCATTGTAGCAAGATTGTGGAAGGCTTAGTGTTGGAACGCAAGGAAGAAGGATCTAGCAAGATGCGCAGATCTTCTTTCCTATGCGGAGTATGGGTTTTGAGGCTTTGTGCTTGTAACCGATTGACTGAAGACAATAAATAAGAAGAGTTGGTGGATGTATCCCCAAGGTGGGGGTGAACCACGTAAACACTGTGTTGTTATGCTTTGTGCTTGTCTTAATGTGTTTATGACTCTCTTACTAAGTTCTTTGATAGAGATAGATAAATTTGTTCATGCTTTGTGTTAATGATGTGTAAGAATGTTAGATCTGACTTCTATGAACATGCTTAATGCTTGCTTCTGCTAGATCTGATCCATCTATTTGTGCTAAGTACTTAACTACATTAGATCAGTGTGAATGTTGTGAAGCTCTGTTTTATCAGCGAAGTAGATATTTATTTCATATTGAGGATCTGACAGTGCTAATAACTCTATTAAGTATCATAATCACAGATCTGTTTCCTAGCTAAGGTTGCAAACACCTGAGTCTCACAACCACCCCTGCCTCTACCTCAGGTGAAACTTCATCTACTTCGAAGGTGTTGCCAAAAGGGCTGGTAGTTATCATTTTGTTGGTGTGTTGTTGTAGCATTGAACCCTGGGTCTACCCCTATGCCAATAGTACGTGACCTATCTGTTATGCATCTCATGTATGTACATGACTTGTTTGTAGTGCATCATGTGTATGTATGTGGCTTGTCTATAGTGTAGCCTGTGTATGCCTTCTGAAAACTAGGGTTTTCACTTTTCTGAAAAACTTTGACCCTTTTTTGCCTATGTCACATCAACCTGCAACCTGACATTATGTTCAAATTCTAGTTGTGTCCTATGCATACATCCTCAGACATATCCTTTAACCAAGTGCATCTATATCTCTCTAGTCATGTGCCATACATGTGTGTATAATCATGAATAAGTGTAATAACCCTCACATGAACTAGACATCAAACCCTTACTGTTATTTAGCCTCAAACTATACCAACAACTTCACAACCACAATATTTCAACCATGTAGCAAAAAAACCTTAACCATATGCCAAGAAATACAAGATGTGCCGCAACACTAACAAGGTGTACCAATAATAGATATCAAATATACCAACATTGTATTTATGTAGATCTGACTTATACAGTAAGTGCCATACAACCAATAGCCTCTCTAGGGAAAATCCTCAAACCCCCATAACCATTTCTCATGTAGACAACAAACTCCAACTACTCATAGAAATAAGACATATCTTTTGAACCTGTAGATAGATCTATTGTACATGATCATTGTAGACCATCCTAGGAGCTTTCTTTCAGACTCTAGAGACCTGACATCTTCATCTTCTCAAGTTTTTATGGTTTTTCTCTCATGTACACGCCCTGTTATACTTCCATCCTACGTGTGTGCATGCCCTTCTCCATTGTAGCTCGTGTACACCTCAAAAACTAGGGTTTTTTCAGTACTTTTTGTAATTCTGAAACTTTCATCATCAACCCTTTGTGCTACCTCAAACTTGTGTAACTTCAAATGTATCAATGAGTACTTGCAATAAATATTACACAACAATAGAGATTCAATGTGCTCAATAGGTTCCAATAGGAGAGCCTTTCTCTCCTATATATACTTCCATGTAGCTTCCTCAAGGGGTTACCTTCTAACCAACTTAACCCAATTTCCTTCTTTTAGGGTTAACCCAATTATAACCACTTGTCCACTTCTAACCCACTTTGCTACAATTATTAAATTCTCCACTTCTAGCTACTACTAAATTATTTTTAATTATTTTATTATTGCAACAAATTAACCCATGATTAACTCCTAGTTTCACCCACTTGACTAGTCAACTTCTTCTAGGATATTTTAGAATAATGTTAGGGTCCTAACCGGCACATAGGTAGAACAATATATTCGGATGTAATAAAGGTCAATATTAATAAGGCCTTGCAATAAAATAGAATAAGTCGAATGTAATAAGACCTAATAGAAGCTTTTGCTTCTAGAAGGATCTTCCTCTAGATGCTTCTTTTGATAGACATATTTAATATAAATAGGAGTCGAGGGTATGAGAACCCTAGCTTGGAGATTATTGTAATAGAGCTCTACTCGACTAGAGGTTTCCCCCTCAAATATGCCCGTGAACATTGCTCTCAGAATCAAAGTGTTATTTTTGTTGTTATTCTTATATCATTTCAGTGTTATTGTGGTGATTGTTCTGGTTCTATTACTGTTATTCTGCCATTTCTAGCATTTTATTTATGTTCTGCATACTTTTTATATATGGCATATTACAAGTGGTATGGGAGCACTTTCCTTGGAAAAAATTGTGGGTAATTTTTTTTTCAAGGTAGAGATGTATTATGGCGTCTTTAAGCCACAAAGATTTTTCATTACACGCATAAACCCGCGGTTGAGGGATTCATACACGCAGGAAATACAAGTGGTTCTTAAGCGCACATCTGTTGGCCACCCTTGTAACCCCTGTTGGTACCCCTTCGAGTGGTAGCGCATCAGACAACACATGTGTATGGATCAACCTAGATTTCCTGAAGCCCTCTTTAGATAAATCGATCGTTCGCCTGACTACTATAGTGCCGCCGAGAACAACACTCGGGAAGATACTCTCTAGTACTTGGGTAGTCGGGTAGTACAACTAAGTGTACGATCTATCCTCCTTAGTTAGTGCCCTGAGATATTGGGTCGAGTAATACTGTTGGACCCCGCATGTATATCAGAGAGCTATAGCACAAGGCAAACCCTTATCTGTAGAACCCTTGGGGACAACAACATAAACAAACTAAAACATACAAGATCTATTGCCACGCAACTGTGTTCGGGTTGCCAAGTAACTACATATTTCTTCCTGGTTAAGAATTTGGGCATTTCATCATTGCAGTATTCCATTGGATTCATCTCTTCTCCCTTATCACATTCATACATATCATTTTTCGGAAAAAAACAATTACCCCACCCGCCCCTTTTCGGTTCCCTCGTCCTCATGGCCCATACCCGTAGCCAAGACTTGGAATCTTGCTTCAATACCTTGCAATCTAGTTTCATTGAGACCCAACAAGAAGTGAAACAACTCAGTGCCAATGTTTCCGCCATCAATACAACCATGCAGTCCTCAATGGAGGAAATCAAACAAGACCTAACCACCGAGCTTGAATCTGTCTTTTCGTCACTCTGCACCAAGCTTCATATCCCTACAGATAACCCTTCCTCTAACTCACCCCCACATACTGAAGGTGAACATTCCTCTCATTCCCATAACTTTCAACACCATCACTTTCAACATGACCTACTCCTTCCGAGGGTGGATGTGACCAAATTTGATGGCTTGGACCCCACTAGTTGGGCAACCCAAATGGAACATTATTTCTCTTTATATGACATTACAGATGACTTGGACAAACTCATGTATGGTGTTCTCCATCTAGATCAAGAACGTTGGCAATGGTGGCAATGGAGAAAAACTTCCCGTCAAGGGTATATTGCTTGGACACACTTTGTGGCAGAGCTTTATGAACGCTTTGACACTGACACCAACCATTTGAGTCGTTTGAAAAAGTTGAAACAATCAGGAACAGTGGAAGACTTTATAGCTGCCTTTGAGCGCCTAGATTTTTGGACAAACGGCATGTCTGATGCCTTTTTCCAATAGTGTTTTATCAGTGGAATCAAGGATGAGATTCGGGCCCATGTCCTCATGGCTTGGTCTCAGAGTTGGGTGGAGGCTACTAAAAGAGATAAAGAAGAAAAACAGGTTGTATCTTCTCAAAATCGAAAACCCTCATGTATCCCTCGCCCTAAACCAATAAATCCCACTACTCCCTATGCTCCACTAAAGATCCAAAAATTGACCAGTGTTGGAATGGTTGAATGCCAACTCAAACACCTTTGTTATAATTGTGATGACAAATATTTCCCGGGCCACAAGTGTAAGGAACAAAATATTTTCATGGCCATCTCCAAGGATATTTCGGAAGAGGATGTTGAAACTCCCCTTGTGTATGAGTCACCTAAAACCATTGACATAACCCCTCCCTCAGACCCTCCCGAAGTAGAACCGGTCATTTCCCTCAATGCTCTCACTGGATTCTCCACTCCCTAAACCCTCAAGCTAATCGGTTGCATCAAGCATCGAAAGGTCATCATTTTGGTTGATAGTGGAAGCACCCATAATTTTATTCATTGCCGCATTGCCCAAGAAACTCATTGCTACATCCATGCCGTCAATAATTTCCAAATCATGATTGCTAATGGTGGCTCCATGAAATGTGGAGGGCGTTGTGAAAATGTGTGTCTCCAAATTGGTGACTACCACCTGAAATCTCATATGTTTGCTATCGACATGGGCAGTTGTGACATTGTGTTGGGTGCAGATTGGCTAAGGACCGTGGGTCCCATTCTCATCGATTTTAAGGAATTAACCATGCAATTCAACTAGGAGGGCCACCAATATAAGTTCCAAGGCATAACCGTCGGTTCACCTGAGATCATTTGTTCACATCGCATGGAAAAGTTGCTCAAAAAAGGGCATTTTGGTGTTATTTCCCAACTCCATGCCATACAAGCAACATAGACACCTCAGTGCTGCAAGACCTCCAAGCCATCCTTTCTAAACATCAAGTGGTCTTTTCCACTCCCCAGGGACTCCCTCCTTCCCGTGTTGTTCATGATCATTATATTCCCCTTGTACCCAGAAGCCTTCCCCCCAATATTCGTTTGTATCGTCACCCATTCTCCCAAAAAAATGAAACTGAGAAAATGTTCCAGGAACTCCTTAATGCAGGTGTTATCCACCCTAATACGAGCCCCTACTCTTCTCCTATGTTCATAGTCTTGAAGAAAGAAGGTTCTTGGAGAATGTGTCCTAAGTTTTGTGCCCTCAACAAACTTACAATTAAAGACAAATTTCCCATTATTGTCATTAATGACCTCCTGGATGAATTGAGTGGCACCCAATTCTTTACTAAACTTTATCTTTGTTCGGGCTACCACCAGATACGTATGAAAGAGGCAGACATTCCTAATACTTCCTTTAGAACTCATGAGGGCCACTATGAGTTTTTGGTCATGCCCTTTGGCTTGTGTAATGCCCCCTCCACCATCCAAAGCCTCATGAATCATGTCTTACGTCCTTTTCTCTGTCATTTTGTCTTAGTTTTATTTGATGATATTCTCATCTATAGAAAAACATGGACAGACCATCTTGCTCATGTGGATCGAGTTCTCCATCAACGCTCTCAACACCAACTTTTCCTGAAACAGTCTAAATGTGCTTTTGGTGCCTCAGAAGTAGAATACTTGGGTGACCTGGTTGGAAAGGATGGCGTCAGGGTGGATCCAAAAAAGATTGAAGTTGTGCAAGACTGGCCTCACCCAAAGACTCTCAAAATCTTGCATGGATTTCTGGGCTTAATAGGTTATTATCGCAAGTTTTTTAAGAATTATGGAAAGATTGCAGCACCTCTCACTGCTCTCCTAAAAAAGAACTCTTTCACTTGGACTCCAGCTATTGCTCAAGATTTTCAAACCTTGAAGATGGTCATGTGCACCACTCTAGTCCTGGCCCTTCCTGATTTCACAAAGACCTTTGTCTTGGAATGTGATGCCTCAGGGAAAGGAATTGGTGTTTTCCTTATGCAAGAGGTTCGGCCTTTGGCCTTTACCAGCAAGCAACTATCTGAAATAAATCTGGGAAAATCAATCTATGAAAAGGAAATGTTGGTTATTCTGCATGTCATTGATATGTGGCACCCTTATCTATTGGGTCAACGTTTCAAAATTAAGACAGAACATCAAAGCCTCAAATATTTTTTAGAACAACGCATTTCCTCCCCAAAGCAAAAAAAGGGGTGACTAAGCTCTTTGGATATGATTATGAGACCATTTACAAGAAAGGCAAAGACAATGTGGTGGAAGATGCACTTTCCCAAAAATATGAAGATGAAGGATCCTTTTTTTCTCTTTCCTTCATTGTACCAGATTCGCTCCAAGCCGTTCGCCAGGAATGGCTACAAGATCCCAAAAGTTTTCATCTGATCCAACAATTGCAGTCCATTGCTCTAGTTTCTCCAGATTACTCTTGGCTCCATGATGAGCTTCGATACAAAGTCCATTTGTATTTAAGTAAATAATCAAAGCTTAAATCCAGGGTACTTTCTGAGCTTCATGCTACACCCACAGTGGGGCACTCCGGGTTCACCAAAACCTATGATAGGGTCAAATGTTATTGTTTCTGGGATGGTATGAAACAGGAAATTCATAATTTTGTCACTGAATGTGATGTGTGTCAACGTAACAAGGGAGAAATAGTCAAATCTCCAGGCACACTACAACCGCTTCCGATTCCACCTGTTATTTGGAAGGATATCTCTATGGATTTTATTACAAGCTTACCAAAATGGGGAAATAAATCATTTATCATGGTGGTTTTTGATCATCTTTCCAAGTATGCTCATTTTTTCACTCTTCAACACTCGTTTACAACATCCACGGTGGCTCAAATTTTCATGGATCAAGTCTTCAAGCTTCATGGCATGCCACACTCTATTGTTTCTGATCGCGACCCAACTTTCACAAGCAATTTTTGGCAAGAACTGTTCAAGCTACAAGGCACCCAATTGCATCTCAGGATATCTTATCATCCCCAGACTGATGGTCAAACGGAAGTTGTCAACAAGTGTTTGGAAACATATTTGAGGTGTTTTGCCTCGGAAAAGAAAAATCAGTGGGCTCAATGGTTACCCCTAGTTGAATGGTGGTACAACACTTCATACCATATAGGTACACGCATGACTCCTTTTGAAGCGGTATATGGATAGAAGTGATCTGAAAATAGAAGGCTGACTTGTTATGATATGCAAGCACCCCTACTTCATTAAAATAAACTTTACAGGACCTTGCTTCATGTGTATAAATATGAAAAATAAACTTATGTGTTAAGTTTATGCTTCTTCCTTTAAATGTGCATGTATCTTCTTGTAGATGCTTATGTGTTAGGATATGTTCTTTTGAATGGTTAAATATGTGCTCAAAATGAAAACACAACAACACAACTTGCAACAAATAAACCATCAAATGCACAACAAGAACAACATGATAAAGGAGTTCACCCCCCTCCGGGCTACATCTCCTTGAGCCTCCATAATGGACTTGGCTCTCTGGGATTAATTAGTCAAAAGTTCTTTTACAAGATGCTTCTAAACTCCAATGGAAAAAAAAACTGTACCATTGAGATCAGAACACATAAAAACCCCAAAAACGACTAATAGAACTCTGAAAACGGATCATGGCTCATCCCGGCATGACCTCTTCTACATGTGGCCATAATCTTGCCTGAGCTTCTCTTTGGAAAAAACACCTGTAAAAGTCCTCAAAATCCTCTAAAACCTGTCCCAATGTGTTCATATCATATCAATTATCCAAAAATGATTATTCAATCACTGAAAACAAATATAGGCTCACCAAACCATGTCCTCCATCAAAGAGGGATGAAAGTTCCCTAGAGCTTCCTGAAACTTCAACGGTGAAAAAATTGTAGAAGAAGTCTTCAAATGGCTATTAAAATGGAACCAATGGATCTAGCACGTCCAAAAACCCCTGGCTGGGCTTTTATAGCACCTCAATCGGCCAAACGATGAAGAAGTTAGGCCTCCTCCATTTTCCTCCTTCAAGCTTTGCTGGAACTGGCTCTACAAAACGCACCTCTGTGTGCATGAACCTGGAACACGCTCCCAATGCGCGTTATAACCTGGCACCGGGCGCAACCGCGCCAACGGTGCAAACCGTAGGACGTTTAGGGCGCCTCCAGCCCCCAACCGCCTAGCTCTCGGGCATATGGCTCATGAAACCTCGGGCAAAAAGAAAAGAGCTTAACGGTTAAAAAAAACCGTGCAAACTGTAGAAACCGTGTCAACTGTTGAAACCGCGCGCAAAATTACAACCCCGCGCATTTTTGTGGCAAGGTCACATGGCACAAAGCCAAAACCATGGCTTAACAACCAAACCGCGCGCATTATGACAAACTCCGTGTAATGTGGTCACATAAATTATATGACCACAGGTTCATTTGCAAAGTATATTCGCGCGCACATTATATATATAATAGTCATATATAAATGGTGTTCAACCGGGGTTTTAAAACCATATAAAATCAAACCCCATGCGCAATATATATTACCACGGTTATATAATATGCAATGAAACCACGGGTCGGGGCTTAAGCCCCGGCCCGACCCCCCTTTGCATACAACAACATATCAATTTAATTATAATTGCGTTGACCACTATAACAAGGAACGCTGACGGGTATGTTGGTTAGCGGAGAGTAATGAAGACTTGGGCAGATATGGAGGTCACCGGTTCGAATCCGGTTGGCTCCATTCAATTTTGATAAACAAACCAAAATGAACAAAATGAGGGGGACACGTGGCGCCCATGGATTGGGCCACGTGTCCTCATATTATTCGCCAACACCTAGACACATGTCAACATCCGATATGCCGACAATCATCCAACGAAAATGTGCCACGTCATCAAACTGCCACATCATCATAATGGTACAGCCCTGCCACGTGGCCGTACGGACTGTACGGACTACCCAGTCAACACTTTTTTTTTTCCTGTTTGACTTTCCGAACATATTGCTATATCTTTCGCTCCCGATGTCTGTTTGAGACGATACAAATTGCGTTGGATTCGTGACGACGAGGGCTATGCTCACGTCCGATTTGAGGCAATTCCAAGAACATTGATTTTTGGGCTAAAATTTGACCCCTGGTCCAGATTTTGATCACACCTTCCCACTGAAAGGCTTTTGGACCCACAAAAGCTTATGATCATATTTCAAGTTATATCAAAATCTCTTCGACATTCACCTGAATACTCTGACATGCCTCGCACTGCAACTGGCTATGTCCTTCAACCACTGCTCTCTGGCTGCTGCTGACCCACTGCTCTCTCTGTGCTTGGAAGACTGCCAACCTT
>ML789715.1:92959-109947 GCA_009831015.1 Picea engelmannii | reverse complement strand
CAACTTGCAACAAATAAACCATCAAACGCACAACAAGAACAACATGATAAAGGAGTTCACCCCCCTCCGGGCTACATCTCCTTGAGCCTCCATAATGGACTTGGCTCTCTGGGATTAATTAGTCAAAAGTTCTTTTACAAGCTTCTGGTCAACTCCAATGGAAAAACAAACTGTACCATTGATATCATAACACATAAAAACCCCAAAAACGACTAATAGAACTCTGAAAATGAATCATGGCTCATCCGGGCATGACCTCTTCTACATGTGGCCATAAGCTTCCCTGAGCTTCTCTTTGGAAAAAACACCTGTAAAAGTCCTCAATAGCCTCTAAAACCTATCCCAATGTGTTCAAAAATGATTATTCAATCACTGAAAACAAATATAGGCTCACCAAACCATGTCCTCCATCAAAGAGGGCTGAAAGTTCCCTAGAGCTTCCTGAAACTTCAACGGTGAAAAAATTGCAGAAGAAGTCTTCAAATGGCTGTGAAAATGGCACCAATGGATCCAGCACGTCCAAAAACCCCTGGCTGGGCTTTTACGGCACCTCAATCGGCCAAACGATGAAGAAGTTAGGCCTCCTCCATTTTCCTCCTTCAAGCTTTGCTGGAACTGGCTCTACAAAACGCACCTCTGTGTGCATGAACCTGGAACATGCTCCCAATGCGCGTTATAACCTGGCACCGGGTGCAACCGCGCCAATGGTGCAAACCGTAGGATGGTTAGGGCGCCTCCAGCCCCCAACCGCCTAGCTCTCGGGCATATGGCTCACGAAACCTCGGGCAAAAAGAAAAGAGATTAACGGTTAAAAAAAAACGTGCAAACTGTAGAAACCGTGTCAACTGTTGAAACCGCGTGCAAAAGTACAACCCCACGCGTTTTTGTGGCAAGGTCACATGGCACAAAGCCAAAACCATGGCTTAACAACCAAACCGCGCGCATTATGACAAACTCCGTGTAATGTGGTCACATAAATTATATGACCACGGGTTCATTTGCAAAGTATATTTGCGCGCACATTATATATATAATAGTCATATATAAATGGTGTTCAATCGGGGTTTTAAAACCATATAAAATCAAACCCCGCACGCGATATATATTACCACGGTTATATAATATGCAATGAAACCACGGGTCGAGGCTTAAGCCCCGGCCCGACCCCCCTTTGCATACAACAACATATCAATTTAATTATAATTGTGTTGACCACTATAACAAGGAACGTCGACGGGTATGTTGGTTAGTGGAGAGTAATGAAGACTTGGGCGGATATGGAGGTCACCGGTTCGAATCCGGTTGGCTCCATTCAATTTTGATAAACAAACCAAAATGAACAAAATGAGGGGGACACGTGGCGCCCATGGATTGGGCCATGTGTCCTCATATTATTCGCCAACACCTAGACACGTGTCAAAATCCGATATGCCGACAATCATCCAACGAAAATGTGCCACATCATCAAACTGCCACATCATCATAATGGTACAGCCCTGCCACGTGGCCGTACAGACTGTACGGACTGCCCAGTCAACACTTTTTTTTTTCCTGTTTGACTTTCTGAACATATTGCTATATCTTTCGCTCCCGATGTCCATTTGAGACAAAACGAATTGCGTTGGATTCATGACGACGAGGGCTACGCTCACGTCCGATTTGAGGCAATTTCGAGAACGTTGATTTTTGGGCTAAAATTTGACCCCTGGTCTAGATTTTGATCAAGAAGCCACCTTCAGTTTTCTCATACTTACCTGGTGTCTCGAAGGTCAAGGCAGTTGACCAAACACTTACAATTCGAGAGGCTATTCTCCGTACCCTCAAAGAGAATTTGGTCATGGCATAGAATCGCATGAAGCAACAAGCAGATCAAGGTCTCTATGAACGTCAATTTGTAGAATGGGATCAGGTGTTTCTTCGACTGCAACCTTACAAGCAAACTTCCCTCAAGGTCGAGCATTGTCAGAAAATAGCACCCAAATTTTATGGTCCTTATACCATTCTCAAGCGTGTGGGACAAGTAACCTATCATTTATCTTTGCCCAGTCATTCGAAGCTACATCATGTTTTTCATGTTTCATGCTTAAAGAAGGTGATTGGAAATGAGTGCCAAATTCAAACCAACCTTCCCGAGTTAGCCGAAGAAGGATCCATTTGGCTACAACCACAAGCAGTTTTGGACCAACGTGAGCGTCCCCTGCATCAGAGAACCATCAAGGAAGTGTTAGTCCAATGGAAAGATACAACTCCAACAGATGCCACTTGGGAACTAACTACCATTCTACAACATTTTCCACATCTCAAGCCTTGAGGACAAGGTTGTTTTTAAGGGGGAGGACGTGTTAGGGTCCTAACCCGCACATAGGTAGAACAATATATTCGAATGTAATAAAGTTAAATATTAATAAGGCCTTGCAATAAAATAGAATAAGTCGAATGTAAGAAGACCTAATAGAAGCTTTCGCTTCTAGAAGGATCTTCCTCTATATGCTTCTTTTGATAGACATATTTAGTATAAATAGGAGTCGAGGGTATGAGAACCCTAGCTTGGATATTATTGTAATAGAGCTCTGCTCAACTAGAGGTTTCCCCCTCGAAGAGGCTCGTGAACATTGCTCTCATAATCAAAGTGTTATTTATGTTGTTATTCTTATATCATTCCATTGTTATTGTGGTGATTGTTCTGGTTATATTACTATTATTCTGCCATTTCTAGCATTTTATTTTTGTTCTGCATACTTTTTATATCTGGTATATGACAAATAATTTGACTTCTTTGACCTTCTAGATAACTCATGAGGGTTCTCCAACTTCACAAGGCCATAAATCTCTAACCATGAGGAGTTATGTGACATTCCACATATCATCGAAAATGGCATGACATGTACTATCCATCTAGAATAGTCTTACATGCAAATATATTAATCTTCATACCATTATACATCAATCAAACTGAAGTCCCTTAACCATACTATTGGAGCTACCGAAATTTTCTACCGGACTTGCTTCAAGGGTTGACATCAATGACAACCAACCCAATTAATCAACAATATCCCCCTTTGGCATTGATGGAAACACTCTGATGCAATACTAAAGTCATATCGCTCATGCTCCCCATGTGACCATCGCTCCCCCTGGAAACATGCCTATGTGCTCTCTCTCTCCAAGCATCTAACTCTATATCCATGCATCTGATGAATCTCTCCCCCTTTGACATCAATGGAAAACGTAACTTCACATTAGGGATGCTCCCCCTAATTAACCTTTCCATGGGGTTGCTCCCCCTGACTGAACTCTTCTTGAAATTGCTACCCCAAACTGAATTTTCCTCTTTATGGTGCTTCCTCGTGTAAATCTAAGACATATAAGATAAGCATTCAAAAGCATTCATTTTGGAGTATAAATTACTCTGAGTCTCTGTCGAAGATACTCAAAAGTTTCCCTTGGAAGCAGTTTTGTAAAAATATCTACAACATGTTCTTTTGTTCCCACATATTCAACTCTAATGTTATTCTCTGCAACCTGTTCTCACAGAAAGTGATACTTGATTGGAATGTGCTTTGTCTTGGAGTGCATCACTGTATTCTTTGCTATATTGATGGCACTTGTATTATCACAGTATATTGGAATGGGCTCATCATACTCAACATGTATATCTATCAGAGTTTGTTTCATCCATAGAACCTATGTACAACATGTTGTTGTTGCAATATACTCTGCTTCAGCTATAGACAATGATACGGATGATTGTTTTTTTCTTATCCAAGATACCAAACACTCACCCAAGTAGAACTTTGCTCCACTTGTGCTTCTCCGGTCATCAATGCAACCTTCCCAATCTACATTTGTGTAGGAAATAAGTGATAAATCATTTCCTTTTGGAATACCATAATCCAAACTCTTATGTACTCTTGAGATATTATATGAATATCCTCGTTACTGCTAAAACATGTGATTCCTTTGGTTTTGCTTGAAATCGTGCCACATGTCCAATTGCATGCATTACATCTGGTCTAGATATCGTAACATAAAGTAAGTTTTCAATCATTGACATGTACTGCCTATGATCTGTAGATTGTGAATCATCATCTTTTCTTAACTTGCAACTGGTTTGCATAGGAGTATTGACTGGTTTGCAATCTTCTATTCCAAACCTCTTTAGCATTTCTTTGATGTACTTTGTTTGAGAAATAAAAATGTCTTGGTTTCTTTGACAAGTATGAAGACCCAGAAAGAAGGATAGTTCTCCAAGTAATGACATTTCAAATTCATTATTCATATCCTTTGAAAATTTTTGGCTTAACCTGTCATTATCACTTCCAAAAATAATATCATCAACATAAACTTCAATTAATAAAATACTATCTTGAGTTACCTTGACGTAGAGGTTGTTGTTTGCATTTCCTTTTCTGAATCCTTGTTGTTGTAGATATTTTTCCAGTCTCGAATACCATGCTATGGGGGGTTGTTTTAGACCATACAAGGCCTTCTTCAACCTACAAATATAATCTTCATTCTCTGACAACTGAAATCCTTCTAGTTTCTCAATGTAGACTTCTTCTTCTAGTTCCCCATTTAGAAAGGTTGATTTCACGTCCATTTGATACACTTTAATATTCTTGGAGCATGCATAATCTAGAATCAATCTGATTTCTTCCATTCTGGTGACTGGGGAAAAAGTCTCATCAAATTTGATACCTTCAACCTATGCATATCCTTTAAATACTAATCTAGCTTTATTCCTGATAACATGCCCATATTCATTCAATTTATTTCTAAAGACCCACTTTGTGTCGATCACATTATTTCACCTTGGTCTTGGAACCAATTCCCAAGTGTCATTCTTCTCTATTTGATCCAACTCTTCATTCATGGTCTTTTTCCAGAAT
The DNA here is from genome assembly GCA_009831015.1 of Picea engelmannii. Taxonomy (NCBI): domain Eukaryota; kingdom Viridiplantae; phylum Streptophyta; class Pinopsida; order Pinales; family Pinaceae; genus Picea; species Picea engelmannii. Next base: position 105,058 of record ML789715.1, on the reverse strand, counting down.
TCATCCTTGTTGGCTTCTTCAAAACTGTTTGGTTCAATCAAAGATAAGAGTGTTAGGTGCAGTTGTTCTAGTGAATGAATTTTTCTTCTAGTCTCAATTCCTGCATCTTTGTTCCCAATAATCTAATCTGAAGGATGATTCTTTTGTATTCATTTGCTAGGTGTCTTCGGAGGTACTTTTTTTTCTTGCTCTTATACTTCTATTTGATCTTCTTCATCTTCCCCTTATGTTGCTTCTTCATCCTTTTCTTCTTCCTCGTAAACCTATTCCACTGACTCATTTTCTTCTTCATTTATTTTCCATCCACCTGTCTCATCAACCATTACATCGATGCTTTCCACAACTTTGATGAACTTTATATTGAAACATTTGGATGTTTTCCTTGTACTCGAGTACCCAAAAAGTATGTCTTTGTCCACATGAGAATCAAAATTTATCATTCTGTTGTCTTCTATTTTGATGTAGCATTTGCTTCCAAAAACTCTGAAGTGGTTCACATTCACTGGTCTTCCTTTCCATAGCTCGTAGGGAGTTTTATCATTGTTGTTTCTGAGCATTACTATGTTTTGAATGTGAACTGTTGTATGCACTACATGTGTCCAAAATACACATGTCAACTTAGAATCCATTAACATTGTTCGATCCATTTCCTGTACTATCATGTTCTTCCTTTCGACAACTTCATTCTGTTGAGGTTTCCTAGCAACAGAGAATTGCCTTTTTATTCCATGCTTGTTGCAGAAATCCATAAATTCCTTTGAAGTAAGCTCTCCTCCATTATCAAATCTCAAACATTTGATTTTTGAATCCATTTCATTTTCAACCATTTCCTTGTATACCTTGAATTTTTCAAATGCTTCTGATTTCTTCCTAAGAAAACAAACTACAATCATCCTTGTATAATCATCAACCAACAACATAAAATGTTTCTCACTTTTTAAGCCATTTGTTCTAGTTGGTCAAACTAGATCAATATGCACAATTTCCAAAGGTCGTGTTTTGGAGTATTCCTTTGATTTGAACATGGTCTTTGTTTGCATTCATTTTTTACAATGCTTGCATAATGTGTTGGTTGGCTTCGTGATCTAGGGCATTTCTTTGATTTCTTCCTTTTTGTTGACTTTGACAAGGTTGTTGAAGTTTATGTGACCTATTCTTCTGTGCCATAACCAAACTTCATATTCATTTCCTAGACAACACTTTTCATTTCCAATTTCACTTAATACATATATGTTGCTTGAAGTTCTTACAACTGTTGCAACCAATTTGCTTGAACATGTTTTTCTTATTTCGCACTTTTGTGAATAGAACATAAGTTTGTGACCTTGGTCAAACATTTTAATTACCTTAGAAGATTATGTTTCATATCTTCCACTAGTAGAACATATTTTTCTTTGGTATCCTTGTTTCCAATTCTGATTGTGCCATTTCCAATAATTCTAGCTGAGTCGTTATTTCCAAAGGAGACTGGTCCATCTCTTTTCTTTCTCAATGTTAGAAACCTATCCTTATCACTTGTCATGTTCTTTTAGAAGTCGTTGTCAACATGCCAACCATGTTTCTTGTGTTTATCTTGTAGAGTGAGTGTGCATTCCTCATTTTTATATTGATTCTTCTTTCTTATCCATATTCTCTGTTGAGGTTCTTGTCTGTGACTATTGTTATTTTGTTGTGATTCTCTAGGAGGGAGTGTCATTCTACAATATTTTTTCATGTGTCCAAAGTTATTGCACTTGTAGCATTCCACTTCAGTGCTCAAAGATTCAAACATGTTGTAGCTTCTTCTTTGTGTTTCACTAGACCTTCTTGGATAAACATTTTGCGTATGACTTTCATAGTTGTTTATGTTTTTGTTATTTGCTCTGCAATTTACAACTTTATGTCCAAAATTATTACATGAATAACATAAAACAAAAAAGATGGTTTGATATCTAGGAGTTGAAAATCTTCTGAAATGAATTACTCGTATTAATCTATCTTCTTCTTGAGGCCTGCTTGTTTCTGACTATCACTGATTCTAAAATCTGAATCTTCTAGGTGGAGGAGTGTCCCTGTAATCTTCCTTATGAAACTTCTTGTCTCCTTTGAATATTTTTGCATAACTTCTTGGATGTGGTTTTTGATATGGTTTTTTGGATCTTGATCCCTTTTATGTCTGATTGTATCCAAGTCCGTACTTGTCGTGATTTGGTATTTGACTGTTGATAATGTTATCCAAAACGTTAGAACTATTCTACATGTTTTTCTTTTGAAGATATTTTCTCAATGTGACAATCTCTGCTTCCAAATTTCCAATGATCGTGTCCTTTTCTTCCAACTGTTCTTTAAGTGCTTCTTCGATTCTTTTTTCTTCTTCAACTTAAATTTTTAAAATACATATCATCTACTCCAATTCTTCACATTTGGAATTTTGTGTTTCCTCTTTTCTTTTTAGTTATTCATGTAGTGATTTTTTTTTCTTCTTTTCCCTTTTTATAACATCTATGGCACTCAACAATTCTTCTATGTAGTCAATTTATGCCTCTTCATATTCTTCTTCTGTGTCTTTTTTATCAGAGTCTTCTACTACCGTGAATAGAAATCTTTATGTCTCATTTTCACTGACTTCATCTTCATTTGATGAGGAGTTGTCTTCTTTGGTGCAGAAAATTTTCTTGAAGACTTTCTTTTTGGTTATTTTGCCTGTATATGTTTGTTTGTTATTTGAATCAACTTCATTTATTTATTTTTTCTTATGAGGAAATTTGTTAGAAAAAATACCAATACCATCACAATTAAAACAAATCAATGGAAGCTTACCTCTATATCTACCGTTGGTTTCCCTTTTCAGTCTTCTGACGAAGTTGGTTACTTCGTCATAATCTTCTGAGATGACATTGTTGTTGTTATCTTCTTTTGCATTTTTCTTTCCCTTTTGCTTCGACTTCTTGGATGCTTTGAATGTTGCTTCTTTTATATATGGATTCTCTTATTCAGTTCTCATTTCATAGGCTATGAAAATTCCATGTAGTTCATCGATGCTTATTGAATCCAAATATGTTTTTTCTACTAGTGTTGAGACCTTAGGATCAAATCTCATTGGAAGAGATATTAGTAACTTTTGAAAAATTATAGATTAATCAGTTTATTCTCCCAAACCTCTAATTGCATTCATTGTTTTATCAACTTGTAAGAAGTAAGTTGCAATAGTCTCATCTTCCTTCATTTTCAGTTGTTCAAATTGACCTCTATAAGTTTGAAGCTTTGTTGTCTTGACTTTTGCATCTCCTTCATAAATATTTTGAAGTTTGTCCCAAATATCTTTTGTGAAGCTGAAATGCATAACTTTTCCATACACTAAATCACCAAGACCATTCAAAAGTGCATTTTTGGATTTTGAATTGTTTAGACTGGGTTTCCTTTCATTGTCATTTGTTGGTGGAACTGTTGGTTCTTTATATCCATCTACAACTAATTTCCAAACCTCAAATCCCTATGCTTGTACATATGTTTTCATCCTTTTGCTCCAGAATACATAGTTTTTTCCATCAAACTGTGGTATTCCATTTTTATACATATTTTTGTTCTCCATGATCTACCTTTTAGTGGTTAAAATGATTTCTAAAGGAACCTGCTATGATACCAATTGTTGGATTACTGAGAGGGGGGTTGAATCAGTAATAGATATTTTTAATCCTTTTTAACCACAATATATAGGATTTGTTTATCTTTATGATCAATATACCATTATCATTCAAAAAATGCAAGGTAAATAAACCATGAACAATGAGAAATCACACACATACACAGTACACCAGTATTTTTACGTGGAAACCCAATGCGGGAGAAAACCACAGAATGTTTTTCTTATATCTCTTTAAGAATTACATTCATTGGAAGCGCCATCTTCCTTTGTTCTCCAGCTACAACTGGAAGGAGTCTCTGACCCCATATATTTTCAGGATACAACCTGAGGGAAGCTCGAACTCCCCAATTCTCTTGCTACAACCAAAAGGAAGCTACAACCCCCTATGTTCTATGGCTACAACCGGAAGTTGGCTACAACCACATGTACTTACCCCATCCTGCACCCTAAAATATAAGTTCAATGATGAAAAAAATGCCACATTGTCATTATCAGATATACCACTATAAACCTGTACCAATCTGTGCCAACAACCTATAACCAACCTGTACCAAAATTATGTGACCAACCTACACATGTAACCTTCCTGTACCAACAAAAACCCAATAGGTACACAACCTGTATGTTCTGCAGCTCGCATATGTATGTAACATGTCTATAGTGCAACATGTGTATGTATGCAGCCTAACTATAGTGCAGCCTGTGTATGCCTTCTAAAAACTAGGGTTTTCACTTTTCTGAAAAACTCCGATCCTTTGTTGCCTTTGTCACATCAACTTGCAATATGACATGGTGTCTAAAATATAGTTTTACCCTATGCATACACCCTCATACATATCCTTTAACCAAGTGCATCTATATCTCTCTAGTCATGTGCCATACATGTGTGTATAATCATGAACAAGTGTAATAACCCTCACATGAACTAGACATCAAATTGTTACTGTTATTCAGCCTCAAAATATACCATCAAATTCACATCCACTTCACAACCACAAGATTTCAACCATATACCACAAAAACCTGAACCATATGCCAAGAAATACAATATGTGCCTCAACATTAACAAGATGTACCAATGATAGATATCAAATATACCAGAATTGTATTTCTATAGATATGACTTATATAGTAAGTGCCATATAGGCAATATCCTCTCTAGGGAAAATCCTCAAACCCCCATAACCATTTCTCATGTAGAAAAAAAAAAATCCAACTACTCATAGAAATAAGACATACCTTTTGAACTTGTAGACATATCTATTGTACCTAATCACTGTAGACCTTCCTGGGAGCTAGCTTTCAGACTCTAGAGATATGGAATCTTCATCTTCCCAATTTTTTGTGGATTTTCCCTCATGTACGTGCCATGTTATACTTCCATCCCATGTATGTATGCGCCCTTCTCCATTGCAACCCACGTGCACCTCAAAAACTAGGGTTTTTCAGTATTTTCTATAATTCTGAAACTTTCACCGTCAACCCTTTGTGCTACCTCAGACTTTCATAACTTCATATATATCAATGAGTACCTACAATAAACCTTACACAAAAATACATATTCAATGTGCTCAATAGGTGACAATAGGAGAGTCTTGCTCTCTTATTTATACTTCCATGTAGTTTTCTCAAGGAGTTACCTTCTAACCAACTTAACCTAATTTCCTTCTTTTAGGGTTAACCCACTTCTAATCACTTGTCCACTTCTAACCCACTTTGCTACAATTAGTAAATTCTCCACTTCTAGTTGCAACTAAATTATTTTTAATTATTTTTTTATTGCAACAACTTAACCCGTGATTAACTCCTAGTTTCACCCACTTGACTAGTCAACTTCTTCTAGGAGCTTCTAGAATAATTTGACTTATTTGACCTTCTAGATAACTCATGAGGGTTATCCAACTTTGCAAGGCCATAAATCTCTAATCGTGAGAAGTTATGTGATGTTCCACATATCACCAGAAATGGCATGACATGTACTATCCATCTAGAATAGTCTTACCTGCAAATATATTACTATTCATACCATTGTACATCAATCAAACTGAAGTCCCTTAACCATAATGTTGGAGCTACCAGAATTTGCTACCGGATTTTCTTCAAGGGTTGACATCAATGAAAACAAACCCAATTAATCAATATAAACATTGTTCAACTGAAGATTTGTTATCATTTCAAATTCCAAACCATTCCATAGAGGGTTCTATCTACATATGTATTGTAGGTTATGTTGTTGCACATTCTATCCACCCATAGTTACACCTACCTCCTCCTTTGTCAAGTACTACACATTCCATCCATCCATAGTTTCACCTACCTCCTCCTTAGTCAGGTAGCGCTCATGTAGATGTGGTTGCCAATGTTATTGAATTATACCCAACCATCTTTGTTCACTCTAAATCCTTTTATATATTGTTGAAATTTTCGTGTTTGTTTAATTAGAATTAGATCTTACTATTTTTCATTTACTTATGGTGAATATGGTATTTTTGTTTGGTTTCTTATATTAGAGTTTGTTCTTTTTTTTATTTCCTTGATTTTTCATTTGAATCCGTAGTGGTATATTGCAACCATAGGACTTCTCACTTAGCTAAAAATGAGCATTGTATATCACCCCCAAATCAATGGTCAAACTAAAGTGGTCAACAAGTGCCTAGAAACCTATTTGAGATGCTTTGCCTCTAAAACAACACTAACTAGAACAATGGATTTCACTCACATAATGGTGGTAAAATACCTCTTATCATGGAGCTACCAAAATTGCCCCATCTGAAGTGGTTTATGGCCAAAAACCATTTTTAGTCACTTCATATTTACCAGATGCTTCCAAGGTTCAGGCAACGGATCACACACTCCACATTAGAGAATCCATTCTCCACATATTAAAGGAAAATTTGGTTATGGCTCAAAATAGAATGAAGCAACAAGTGGACCAACATCGCTCGAAATTTCATTTTGCAACAGGGGATCGAGTGTTTCTTCACCTTCAACCCTATAAACAAAAATCACTCAAAGATAAAACACCTCAAAAATTAGCACCCAAGTTCTATGGGCATTATGAGATCACCCAACACATTGGATAAGTGGCGTACAAATTGGCTCTTATGGCCCACTTTGACATTCATCTAGTATTTCATGTGTTTTTTCTAAAGAAGGTCATGGGATCAAAGTGCAAGATGCAAACTAACTTACCAGAACTTGATGAAAAAGGATCCATTTGGATTTAGCTAGAAGAAGTATGGGATGCCATAGAGAATCAATTGTGCTAACACGTGATCAATTAAGTATCGATCTAGTGGGAAGAAATGACACCCAAATATGCCACGTGGAAACTAGCCATGATCCTGAAACAATTTCTTCATCTTCAACCTTGAGGAAAACACTACTTTCAAAGAATGAGGGAATGTTAGGCTCCTACACTAACCTAGGAGTTATTTAATTGTTGTGTGTGGCCATCCTCTTTGATTAAGGCCAATTGGATAGTAGTGGATATTTTGGTTTTGATTTTATAAAAGGATCCATTTTATAATACCCACTAGGTAGTTGTTACCCATATGTTGTTGGACACACCGACCACACTGAGAGGGGGGGGTGAATCAATGTGAGGATATTTTTACACTTATTACAAAAATTTAGTTAGAAATTACTTCTAACATCATTACTCATTACTTCCATTCACAACTAGTTGCTTGCATGTAAACATATATCAATAACACACATCAACAATAAAGAGATATCATCACAATGAACATAATGAGCACCAGATCTGTGAAAGTTTCTTTTGTATTATGTGTTACAAGAGACCACAATCCCTGAGGTTTATTAGCACCAACTGAAAAATAGCACCAACTCTCAATGCAAGACCTAGAATGCGCATCTCAGCACCAACCGATATGTGAGGAATCCAACCCTCAAGTATAAGACCCAGCTTGTAGAAAGAAATAATTTTTCAACAGGTACGTGACATGTCTATACTGTAGGACGTTTATGTATGTGACCTGTCTATACTACAGCATGTGTATGTACATGACCTTCTCCATTGTCATCTTGCATACACCTTCAGAAAACTAGGGTTTCTGAAACTTCAAACTTATGGGCCTTCATACCATTTCTGCCTCTGTCACATCCACTTGTGACCTGTCACTGCAACCATCATGTCACTGCTCAACCTGTACCATCCCAACCAAAAACAATTCTATAACATCCAACAACCTATGCATGTTCCTTATGCATACACCATCACCCAACATAGAAATGCCTCAACCATATCGGAACAAAACCACTCAACCAACCAACCAACATCTACCATATCCAAACATCATAACAACCATACAAAGAATGCTTCAAGAATTCATCATACCATGAATAAATATAAGCATCAAGACATCCTATAACCATACCAAAACTTTTGTATCATAAATGAACCTGTAGAATGATATCTTGGGAACTTGCTTCAAACTTCAGGAACCTGTCACTAGCATCTACTCAAGTTTTTCTTGGCCTTTTCAAATATACGCGACCTGTGCTTATTCAGAAAGTGTATGTACTCCCCTTGTCATTATGTATCCCACATATGTATGTGATATGTCCCATTGCAGCCCTCGTACAAATTCATAAAACTAGGGTTTTATGAACCTCTGAAACTTTCATCGTCAAACTTCCTTGCTAGCTCAGACTTGTGGAACTTTTGATGCGTCCATGAGTATTTGAAATCAATCTTTCACCAAAAATAGATCTTCAATATGATCAAAATATTCATCCACATAAGATATCCTTGCTCTCTTATTTATGGTCCCTTAAGTAGTTTCCTCTAGGGTTTATTGTCTAACCAACTTCCTTCTTTTCGGGCTAACCCACTTCTAACCACTTTGTCCACTTACAACCACTTTATACACAAATAGTAAACTATCCACTTCTAGTTGCAACTAATTTATTTTTAATTGTTTTCTTGTTGCAACCACTTAACCCATGACTAACCACTTTGACTGGTTAACTTCTTCTAGGAGCTTCTAGAATAATTTGACTTATTTGACCTTCTAGGGGCTTCTAGATAACTCATGAGGGTTCTCCAACTTCACATGGCCATAACTCTCTAATCGTGAGGAGTTATGTGACGTTCCACATATCACCAGAAACTGCATGATGAGAACTATCCATCTTAGAATAGTATCACTTGAAAATTCATTTATCTTCATTACATTATTCCTTAACCAAACTTGGGTTCCTTAACCACACATCTAGGATGACTCAACCACTTAACCATTTGGACTTTGCAAAGCATCTTCCCGTGACAGATTTCACCATAAGGGGACCACTTTGGAGTTCATCCATTTGTTTCTTCCTATCAACCATGACATGACATCAATGATAACATAATCCAACAATCAATACATCAATTATACAAACAAAACACTATGACGAGCACTATCCATCTATTATAGTCTCACTTGCAAATTCATTGATCTTCATTACATTATTCCTCAACCAAACTTGGGTTCCTTAACTGCACATATAGGATGAATCAACCACTTAACCATTTGTACTTTGCAAAGCCTCTTCCCATGAGGGATTTCACCATAAGGGGACCACTTTTGAGTTCATCCATTTGGTTCTTCCTATCAACCATGACATGACATCAATGATAACATAATCCAACAATAAATACATCAATGATACAAACACATCACTATGAAAATACTTGACATCAACCCTTTGTCATCAATCCCTTGACATAAATGACAACATAGCCCAACAATCTCCCCATTTAGCGTTGATGGAAACACCAACATTGATGTCAATACCAATCATTGATGGAAACACCTAGACACGACAATGCTCATGCTCCCTCTGTGATAATTGCTCCTCATCAATATTCATCTCTCCACATCAATGTGACTATCTCTCCCCCTTTGACATCAATGTAAAAGGATATATCTCTTTGGGGTTGCTCCCCCTGACTGAATTGTCCCTGAGGTTGCTCTCCATGTATCTCATGAATCTCTCGCCTTTTGAAAAAAGATATCATCTCTGATGTAATGTTGCCAATGCTCCATCTATGATCATCTTTATCATCTCTCTTCCTAGAATCATACCTCTGTAACCAAGCATGTTGAATATGCTACCACTAGAATCTGATTTTGTTGCAGATGTTGTTGCTCTATCAAAACACTGTTTAATTGCTCAATAATACTACATCAAGAATACCATGTTTTACTATTCCTTGATGATCCTTGGACCTATCCATACATCATACAATGATCCATAAATATGTACCTGTACCATCAACAAGTGCATCAACCATGCACCAAAACTGAATCAACAACCAGTGCATCAACCATGCACCAAACCGGTATCATCAAACATGCACCAAACCAATATGCCACAACAATATCATCAAACAAATCGGATCCATCCATGATCAATCACCAAGAAAACTCTCAACCATATGCACAATATCACCAAGATGTGCATCAACGAAGACTACTTATGTACCACAATCAAGATGTGCAAAACATACATCCATACATATATGCCACATCATCCATGTGCCAATTAGCAAGTGCCTCTAACAATGTACAAAGTGTGTACCAATCATGCATCATCCATAGATCAAGTTGTGACTCATCAAGATGTATCAATATCTTAACATGTGCCAACCATGAACATCATCCATGTACCATACATCATATATCATGAAATGTATCTCACCCATATGCCAAGAATATGTGTCAGATGTGTATCAAGATCATCAATAACATCATCAACCATACAAAATTATGACCATTTTCCTCAAACAAGTGTTATATCACTCATGATATGTCTCCATAAACCTTGTGCCAATGTATCCAATCTATCTACCATCATTATATCTCAACAAGTAGGCCTCAATCAACATACACCATAACAAGTGTCCCAGTCATGTACCCAACATTTACATCAACCAAATGCCAAGATTTTCAACAAGTAGGCCTCCAACAATGCATCACACTATCATCAACTCATGTGCCAACAATGCATGAACTAGTCACCAAAAAATACCTCTCAAGATATATCAATATGTACCAGCCATGTACTACAACAGATCTACCTCAAAAACATTCACTACAACAAGTATAATGCAAAAATAATACCTCTAGACATGTGCCAAGAATATGCATTAGATCAATGATATACCTCTAACTAGTATCACGTCACCAATTATGTACTTCATAAACAAAGTGCCATAACCTCACTAGTAAAGTTCTTAACATAACCAATGTTGTACTTCAACAAAAAATGCTTCAATTCACACACTAGGGTTAGTACCATGCATCCAAGATAGAAATCAAGCATATGTTCTAAATCTAAACCATATATTACCACCATATATTCATCAAACACACATGAAACCATGAAAAAATGAAGCATATCATATCAGACCCTACATAAACTATGTTGTACCATCAAACCATGTTGCAACTCATCTGTACATCCCTCTTTCTAAGGGTTTTACCTCATGTGCGCGACTTCACCGCATACATCTCATGTATGTACATGACTTTTCTTCCGACAGACCGTGTATATACACAATTGTTCCCACAGGAGCCTGCATATGCCTTAAAAAATGTAAGGCTTTCCTCATTCTTTATACCTTCATTCATGTCTTGTTGTTCAGTCATCTTCATCCACTTCTGAAAGTGTCATGACTTCTTAGCACTGGTGTTCTGATCTTTCATCCTTTCAACATTGTATTTCTTCCATGCTTCATGTTCTCTTCTTTCCATATAGTATGAAGTACTCCTCATTGATTGTCTCCTTGAATTCTAACAATCTTGATATTTGTGTCCAAACCCACTGCAGTTGTAACATCTCATGGTGTGACAATGAGCAGCAATGTGTCCCACTTGATTACATCTCCAACATCATAAGATGTTGTTGAATATTCCAACATCTCTCCTTGAATAATGTCTGAAATCCAAAGCTTTTTGACCATATTCATTATATGAGAAGCAGTGACCATGAAAAATATTTTCATACCTTTGCTTTGGCGTCCACTTTGAAGGTGTCTCTCTTCTTAATTTTCTTTGAGGTGTAGGACCTGCTTCTTGATGTCTTCTTTGCTTTGTTCTTCTGAAGGTTTCCTTGCTTTGTGTAGGTCTTGACTTGCAGCTTTACTTCAACCTTTTGAAAATAAAGGAATTACATCATGCTTCTTGCAAGTGCTAGCTTCAAAATGTGTTGCTTCCTTGTTGTATCCAAGACCTGATTTATCATTTGGTGATCTTTGACAATCCAAGATTGTTGAGTTGTTCATTAACCTTTTTTACTTCTTTTATTTCCTTCTGAGTTCAACTACTGTTAAGGTCCTAACCCGCACATAGGTAGATTAATGTATTCGGATGTAATAAAGGTCAATATTAATAAGACCTTTCAATAAAATAGAATAAGGCGGATGTAAGAAGACCTAATAGAAGCTTCCGCTTCTAGAAGGATCT
>ML789715.1:60956-72463 GCA_009831015.1 Picea engelmannii | reverse complement strand
TCCTATGTTTGAATGTTGGTACTTCTATTTCCATGCAGAAGTATGATTTCACAAGATTATTTTACCACAACTTTTAATCATCTATCATCACCATTTCGATTCAAGCCATGACAAAAAGAGTTTTTCCTGAAATGCATTCATTCTGAGCATCAAAAATAAATCGAATTCTGTCTACAGGAAAACAGAGTACTACTCTACCTACTGGTACCAGGAGCTCCCTCTACTTTAACTGTAATCTAACTGTTCTAAGTAAGCAGGGTAACTAAACTATCTAACAAAGCAAAGTTCATGCCAATTCTGAGTTATGTTCGAATCAAAATCTAGAAGCCAAACAAACCATGTTCATACGCTAAACCCTACAGGCATCAGTTATGCATTCAATACTCAGCAACGCCAAAGGTAACAGTACGCTGGAATGATTCAGTTGAAGAACAAATAAACACAATCTTGAAACAACTAAATCTATGACACACTATGCGCTGCAGACATATCATTCATGTAAGCAAATACTAACACACTGAAACAACTAAATCTATGAACGTTAAGCTACCTCGTATGCAAGTTCTAAAATGCTAAAATGAACTAAATCTGAAACAGAGTAATACAGTGACTTGCACCGGTTTGGCGAGCCCAACCAAATAGTACAAACACCGGAGGAAAGAACCAGAACTAACTACAACATTCTATGCAAACATTGTATAATCTTTACGCTCCATCTACTCAACGAAAAATCTCAAATCGTATGACAGTCAAGTACCATAACGTAACAACAGTTTGTATTCAAAAACATGTGTTCACGATGTAACATAATCCAACAACCCGTTCTTAGGAGTGATCCCGGGTTTTTATATCCCTGTTTTCATAACAGTCTTAAAGCAACAGTTCATAAAACAAATGGATCCCCCCGATCCGAAAATACTCTTGGAATCAAGTTAAAAACGTACTTCACATCTTCGTGACACGTAGTGTCACAAAGTGTGAACGATGAAGAATCGCGACCCAGTTTTATCATTATGCCTTCGAGCACCCTGTGGCGATGACTCCAGCTGTCATGCGAATCCCTCTGTCTCCCATTCGGACCATAACGCACAGATCTTGAGCGGCTCCCTTGGTGTCTCCATGGGTATGAGTTGGTACCTGGTACCGGCATCCTGTTCCAAAAATAGAAGTGGTACCTAACCCAAGCAACATTAGTTCCAATATCAATTTAAAGCATTAAAGTGCATAAAAATAGCTTGAAATGCAAAGATACCTTATGTAACCTCATTGAATGGTAGGGAGATGTCAATTATGTCAAAACAAGGCCAAAAGGGTGGTACTGGCATATAATTGGAGGTCTGTGGAATATAATATAGGCAAAAAACATGATCAAAACCGAAAACCAACAGAAACTATGGAATGTTTTTTCCTGTGTTTTGTATTTGGAGATCTACTCAACGAAAGGTTGCCCCACCTTAAGAGGTAAGTGAACATTACTTTCCTTCTTCACATTATCAATATACAAGGGTACCTTTACAGATTTCATTTTATTGTCACTTTATTTTGGTTACTCTACAATTATATTCTATGTATACATGGTTGTGTTTCAATTTTCAAGGGTAAAGGAACACTACATTTTCTCACTTGGCAAATTTGGTATAAACGTCAAGGCCCAAATCTAAAAAATGGAAATGATTTGCACAATATATTGATGGTGACTAAGTCTTCGCTTCCATGAGTCATATCTTGAGTTAAAAGTGACAAATTGAGATGTTTGAAGCCTCAATGGAAAGCCTGTGGCAAGGAGGATGCGGTGATATGATCAAATTAGTGATTTTTATGTGGAATATGGACCAGCCACTTCAAGACTATATTAAGGAATAGGTGAATCAAGCTATGGATATTCTTGATAACTCCCCATGACAAAACAAAAAGCACTTGAGATAGTTAGTGTATCATAGGCCCCCTTAGTTTGGATAAAGGATACAATATAACAAATTTTCTTGAGAAAAGAAGGATTAGAACCAAAGAACATTGCCTCCTCATTTTTGTAGGTAAACTCGTTCATTTTTTCTATTTCTTGCAATTTCCCTCTTGGTAAATTTTTGCTATATTATTTTTACTAGTACATAGCCACGAAAAACAATATTTGATTGACCTTTCCTTTGTTCCTTATTCTAGGATTTCCATGATATTGATGGTCTTTGAGAGCCTCATCCCTACACAAGAGAGTGAATGCAATTGAATTCCTCCTCTATTTAAGTCATTAGGATTTTTTAAGTCCATAAGGAAATGATTTCTCAAATTGTTTAGACAATCCATATTACGATATTGCTTATATTTTGATTAGATTCCAAAGAAATCTACCAAAATATAGTTTTGTGACTTATGTTTTTTAAGATTTGATGCACAGTTTTGAGCATGAGATCCTTTTCACACTATTTTGATATCCAAAGTTTCAGTCCTTCGATGCTTATCTAGAGGACCTATTAATTTTTCATGTTTATTTCCCTCTTCAAATTCCTTGAATATTTTATGTTACTTACATCATTAAACACTAGAGGCAAGAGCATTTGGATTCTGAAGAAACATTCCATTTATAAATATTTTTTCATATTATGCAACAATTAAATCTACTTTTTCTTCTCTCAAGTAGTCATTATTCTAAAAACTTTATCTCATTATTGATGATTGATTAGAGCTTCAAGATTATGTGAAAGTTTTTTGCTTGGCATTCTTCCATTTTATATATTGTTAAATAATAAATAATGGTAATTAACATTCACAAAGGGCAGTAGCACATCTATAAAAATGGAGGATCCTCATTGGTCCCCACAGGGGTTCCCCTCAAAGGGTGTCATTTTCCTTATTAAGAAAAAGTGATCAACAACCACCCATTCCAATTATAGTCATTGGGGTGTCCACGAATAAATTCCCCATTGTAATCCTAATACTATTTCACTTCCCTATATAGTTTATAGTACCTCCATCTACAATCATTACTTGAAATTATCGAGCTTGATATATAAGCAATTGAGAAATTTCACTATTTTTGGTTAGTGAAATTGTGTATGCAACAACAGTCAATCAAAATTATTGTTTCTTGATATGGTCCTCTAACTTTAGATTTTGTGGACTGTTAATGCATGCTAAAGCATGAAAATTTATGGTGGGAATAGTCTTCATTGTTTCTCAATATTGATAATGTTCTAGCTCTTATTATTTTCCTCTTCATAATCTATGTAAAATATTTTTTTATTGTTGTACTTATCCCCCTTGCTTCACCTATTATCATAATTAAACCATAGAATCGTTGCTCTTCTTTCATCCATTCATTTAGGTGTCAACCTTGTAGGTTGGGGTTAGGAGGGGCAGCAGTGTGATAGTTTTAGGTGTTTGTGGCAACCCTTTCAACTATATTTTCCTTGTTGAACGTACTCAATGAAGGACTTAGGCTCAAAGAGACATACCTCATGCAGAATGTTCTCCTTTGATGCATCCATAAAGAGATTCACTAATTCATCGTATGGAATATAATTCACTCTTAGATTCAACGTTTTAAATTATTGGATCAGGTATGTAACTAAACCTTTTTACCTAAGTTTTCCTAATTGAATAAATAAGGTATTGTTCAAATGGTAGCCATAATGTGTTATTGGTTAGTTAATAAATATGGAACAAGAGACAATAGATTCCTTTATAGACTTCCATGATGTCAAATTTTCTAATCTACCTCTAAAATTTATAATTGGAAATCCTTGTTTTGACTTCTTTGCAATGCCAGCTATTGGTTCTTCAATAAATAAGAATCAATAGACAATAGAGTCATTTTATAGACTTTCATGATGTCAATTTTTCTCATATACCTCTAAATTTTGGACTTGAAACATCGTGGTATGATTTCTTTGCAATGCCATAGGTTGCACCAAAATTTGGACCTCTCAATATTCTGATATGTGTTTTACTAAAACCACATGTTGAGCCTAGTTTCAAGGCTAAACAAAATCCCTAACTTATATGATTTGTCACTCCATATTATAAGGAATTAGATTTTGAAATTTTGATGATATATACTTCACTCTTTGATCTTTCCAACCCTGCAATCCATATGCCTTAAGAAATAGTTGTAGCGAAAATGGTATGATGGCTCTTTTGAAGGATTGAAACCAAGGATCATCCACTCTAATAACAAATTCTATGGAACAAATAACCAAATAATTATAAAAAAATATTTGATTCAGTAACACGATGTATAAATCAAGTAAAAAGGTGAATGAATGAGAAGCCTCTTCAAGGGAGAAACCTCATATTACAAGATATGATGATTATTCAAACTAGTCTTCTTAATGTATATACATGAGACAAATAGTGCTAGAAGGTTATTCCTACATAATAATTATTAATGTAATAATAGTGAATGAAGTATACAAATAAGGGGTTAACAATGATTGCAATAACTAGTATAAAATTTTCACCTAAGAGACAACAAATATTAAGACTTTGTGGAGGATTTTGCAATGTACTTAATAAAAAAATAGTAAATATTGAACAATATTAGAAGAAATATAAACCGTATAAAGTAAAATAGGAGAAACAAGACTATTAAACTTGCATATTATAAACCCTTATATTGATGATCCAAAAAGAGAGCAATTTTCATGGGCCTTTTCAAAGGAACAACCTACAAATGAACATAATTCCTTACAATGAAAATACTTGACAAACCAATGCATAACCTTCTACCACTATAAATATTTTCTCACTAAAAAAACCCCAACTACTTGTGGTATCATCATTGATAAGTACCAACCACCTGGTGGGACTTAATTAATAAACATGACCCTTCTATAATGAGTAACCAAACACCCACTACCTAATGGGCCTTATTCAAAGAAGATGGCCTCATCTATTAATTTTACTAACACTTAAGTACCAAAGTAGGGAGGTTAGGGTAAGGTCCTAACAGGACTTTTGTTGGACATCATGTCCTTGATGTGTTGTCATTGATGTCAATAATCGATGTCATTACGTTATAATGATGAGTTGGTATCAAAAAAGTGCAAAAGAATCTACCTATAGCTTAGGAGAGGTAGCATGCATAAATTACATGTACAGAAGGACTAAAAAAGTACAAGGAATTAAGAGCTCAGGAGAAATAGCAATGAAACAGATCAGAATCTCAGAAGAGATGATGCACATGAAGCTCAGAAGAGATGATGCACAGGAGCCACTCATTATCATTTCAGGACAGTCCAGGACTGTTAGATTGAGTGAAAGTCGAAGGAATTAGATCTCGACAGACAAATCTGAAGCAGGAGCTTAAGGAGGTTTCCCAGCCATTAGATCAAGATTTTATCTAGAGTTAAGTATTATTCATCGATCTGGAATAGAAAAGGGGAATCGTTAGATCAACAGCAATCAACTCCGACGTTGACTACTTCGGAGAAAAGAATCCCAAAACAAGTAAGATTACCCGAAGGCCGAAGTCCTGAAGTGGACATGAGTCTTTTGATCCAAGTAACACTTCAGATAATATACTGACCGTTGGATCGAGTAAAATGGAAGGATAGGATAAGAAAATACCAAGGCCAAATTCTTGGAGTCATGAACTCTCATCAATCGTCGGATCTGGAAAACCCCTCAATCATTGATCTATTCAGAGTGTGCCAAGGTAGCAATGGTAAACTTCGGTGCTGACCACTTCGGCAGAAAAGGGTTGCGAACATGTAAATTCACCTGAAGTTTGAAGTCCTGAATTGTACATGAGTCATCTAATATGAGGAACACTTTGGATAATATACCGACCGTTGGATCGAGTAAAGTGGAAGGATAAGATAAGAAAATAGCAAGGTCTAATCCCCTGAGTCACGAACTCTCTTCAACCGTCAGATATGGAAAACCCCTCGACCGTTGATCTATTCAGAGCGTACCAAGGTAGCAGTTCTCAACATCGTCCCTCACCACTTTGGCAGAAAAGGGTTGAGAACATGTAAATTCACCCGAAGCATCGAAGGAAGAAGTAATTCTCAGTTGTTGATCTAAGATACATTTTGGGAGTTATGACAACCATTATATCTAACAGGAGAACATGTGCCACATGAGAAGATCCATGTCAGCAAGACTATGTCAGTAAGGACACGTGGCACAATCAAATGATGACAAATGTCAAGGTGCAATTGTCATTTTAGGTATGGGTAAGTCACAAATATAAGTGACACATGGCAGCCACTCAATAAGTGCCACATCAACAAGTGACGTCAGCATCTACATCACTCTGGGAGTTTGTACTTCGGGAGTTTCACCACCAGCAAATCCCTGAATTCTTGAAGTACTGAAATGAACGAGAATAATTCATTGTGCAAGTAAAATCCAACCATCTGATCTACTTCGGCGAGAACTCTGAAAGATTGAAGGGATGTGAAGGAGAAATCACATGAAGCGTCGAAGGTTGAAGTCAACGTTGATCATTGATCTAAGATAACTTCAGGAGAATTGTCAGCGTCGATTCAAGGCATAGATCAACGCATAATCCTTTCCATTCATCTCAACCTTTGATTAAGTCATAGTCATTGATCAAAGTACAATGGAAAGATAGAGTAAGCGTAAATCATGAAGTAGCGCTAATCGGTGATCTACTTCGGGATCATTCTCAACTGATGATCAAGCATAGTGGAAGGATAGTGTAAGTAGAGGTATAAACCACCAGAAAGCAGTCACCACCACTTTATGACTTATTCAGTAGGTAATCACTACGGAGGAGTTGCTACTCCATAGTCCAGGAGCCACAAATAGTTGAATTTCCGAAGTGAATGAGAATCGTTCATCTCAATTCTCGATTAATTCGCAATCATCGATTTTGATTGAAGCCTCTAGATAAGTAAGGATCGCATGTTCACGGAAGATTAAATATGGAACATCTGATCTACTAGTGAAAATATGTATATGCACTTCGGCGAAATCTTATTCGGGAGTATATAAATGAGAGAGAGTGGTGAGAAGAAAGTGTCTCTTAAGTCATTATCATAAGATCAAAACAGAAACAGAGTCCAAGAAGAAGAACAGATGTTTCTTATGAAGTGAGGGTGGAAGGGAGGAGCATGGAAGGATTCATATTCTTACTAAGAAAATTGTAAAAACAAGGGAGTTGGTGCTTCCTAGGGTTGGTGCCCTAAATACAAGGGATTTGGTGCTTCCTAGGGTTGGTGCCCTAAATACAAGGGATTTGGTGCTTCCTAGGGTTGGTGCCCTAAAGATAAGGGAGTTGGTGCTTCCTAGGGTTGGTTCCCTAAAAACGAGGGAGTTGTTGCTTCCTAGGGTTGGTGCCCTAAAAATGAGGGAGTTGGTGCTTCCTAGGGTTGGTGCCCTTAAGAAGTGGATTGGTGTCTCCTAGAGTTGGTGCTCTAAAAAGGATTGGTTTCCTTCACTATTCTTTATAAAACCTTGTAATTCCTGTTAAATATATTTATATAATTGATTTTGCATACAATTCATTGTTGATTTATTGTGGTAATCAATAAAATATAAAAATTAATTGTTAATTCTAAAAAGGGGGTAATATTGATTCACCCCCCCCCCCTCAGTATTCCAACAATTGGTATCAGAGCAAATTCCTTCAGCACAGTCTAACAACTGGAAGGTAGATCTTGAATATGGATCAACAAGAGGGAATGTCTAACAACAAAGCACCATTGTTCAATGGAGGAGGCTATGCTCTATGGAAAATAAGAATAAAAATCTTCATGTTGGATCTTGGTTTTGATATCTGGCAATCTGTTGTAGATGGTTACACTGCACCAACTACTCCACCCAAAGACAATGCAGAAAAGAAAATTTTCAATGACAACTCAAGAGCAGTCAATTGAATTCTAGGAGGGTTGACTAATTCTATATGTGTGAAGATTATGCATTGTAAATCAGCCAAATAAATATGGGACAAGTTGGAGGTTGTATATGAAGGAGATTATAAAGTCAAGGAAGCCAAACTACAGACCTATAGAACTCAGTTTGAAAATATGAAAATGAAAGAAAAATAAAATATTGTTGAGTACCTTCATAGGGTAGATGAAGTGGTTGATTCAATCAGAGCAGCAGGAGAAGAAATTACAGATAAACCTATTGTGCAAAAAATACTAAGGTCATTACCTATGATATACGATGCAAATATTTCTACAATTGAAGACAGATCTGATCTAAACACACTCACAGTTGATCGGCTTCATGGAATTTTTACAGCATATGAAATGAGAACAAGGAATGATAAATCATCAAAAGATGAAATAGTCTTTAAAGCATCTAAAACAAAGATGAGGTGGGAGAAAAAGACCAATGATGAGTTATCAAATATATCAAATGTAGAAGATGCCAACTTTATAAAGAAACTCCATAAAGGATTTGGAAAATATAAAGGAAAGTTACCTTTCAAATGTTTCAATTGTGGCAAAATTGGACACTTTGCTAACAAATGTCCCTATCCCAAGAAGGAGGAAAATGATGAAGAAGTTCACAACCAGAAAAACCAATACAAGAATAAATTTTATAAGAAAAATGAAAATGTATACTCTAAAGAAGACATCAACTCTTCATACATAAGTGAAGATGAAGATTCAGAGCTTCTATTTATGGGAATGAACACTCAAAATAAAGATGTAGATGATGAAGAAAATTTTGAATTTGAAGGAGAAGTGAACCTAGAAGTATAACTGAATAGTGCTCTGGAGGAACTAAGAAATTATAAAATGAAGAACAAGATACTTAGGGCACAACTTCGAGAATTTGGCAAAAGAAATAGATGCATTAAGAACTATCAAAGAATTAGAGCAGATCATCAATGATTTAAAATTCCATCTCCTGGAAGCTAATAAAATTGCAGAAGTCATTTTAAACAACTTAGTGATAAAAAAACAAGCATGTGAGAAATTAGAAGCTGAGATTAAACTACTAAAAATTTAACTTGAGAAAGAAAATAAGAGATCAAAATTTGGAAATAGTTCAAAGATCTTGGATGAAATTCTCAGTAGTCAAAGATCACCAAACAACAAGACCGGTTTGGGATACACCCAAGACTCAACTTCTACATCACAAGGATCTGTTAAAAGACCAATTAGTTATGCGGATTCTCTAAAGGGATCCTTAAGAAGAGAAGATAATAAGGCAAATATGATACCATTGAACATTTTTCCACATAAGCAGAATTCAACATTCCCTATTAAAGTAAAAAATGACAGGAAGAAAACTATCACCAGATGGAATACCCCTAAACATATATTTATTGGATATTGTTACTCTTGCAATAATTTTGGACATAAGGCAGTACACTACAAATCGTATGGACAATACAATCATAGAAATATCCAAATATATAAGAACAATAAGTACACGACAGAGAAGAGAAACTATAACTCATTTTCTCCTTTGCAAAACTTCAATATTAAATGTAAAAAATGCAACAAATATGGTCATAAAACTAGAGAATGTAGATTACCAATGCAATCCCTAAAAACAGGAAACCCTAACAAACAGAATAAGAGGACATGGAAAATAAAATATGAAGTATCAAACAAGAAAGATGATGAAAATATTGCTCCTGAAATTGATGAAGTTAATAATAGGAGATTGGTGGGTAAAACTTATAATAAGGAATATAATAATCAAAGTTATGCATATAAAGTAGATCAAACTCAAGACATGAAAACTCCTAAAGAAAAAACTGACACAATTCCAAAACTTGATAATGTCATACAAGAAGATTATCCATTACCCAACAAATGGAAATTAATAAAGGAATATTCTCAAAACAAGGATAAAGAATCTTCTGGTGCACATAATAGTGACAATGATGATGAATATTCAACAGTAGAACAACTAGAATAATTGAGTGATGATTATCTCAGAAATTTTTCAATCCTATTTTAATGATCCATTGAAACTTCTTCTCAAAGAAAAATTAAAAACAAAGAAGAGAAGGAGAAATTAGGGAAGACTTAAAAATCATTCATGTTGATGTTCCTATGAGAATTGAAGCACATAAAAATGAATAGGATCATCGAAAGCATCATGGTTTGATGATATAACTCTATGCAGGATCTGACATAGTTTATTGCAAGTCTTCATCTACCCAGGAACAATGCAGGTCATGTTGATTAATTGGGTTAGTTTCCATTGATGTCAAACCTTCAAGAAAGTTCGGTAGCGAATTTCAGTAGCACAAAGGTTTAGTTAATGGACCCCAGTTTGTTTGATGGATAATGGTATGAGTTTTGATATATTTGCAGGTAATACTATTCTAGATTGATAGTACATGTCATGCAATTTCTGGTGGTATGTGGAATGTCACATAACTCCTCGCGGTTAGAGATTTATGGCCATGTGAAGTTGGAGAACCCTCATGAGTCATCTAGAAGCCCCAAAAAGTCAAAGTGTTTGCAAAAGAAATTATTTAAATAATAAAGTTAATGGAGAACTCCCTAAAATAAGGAAAGTGGGATGCTACATGAAAGTATAAATGAGAGGCAAGGCTCTCTCATTTAATCACACTTGAATATCATTGAATATATATATTTGTGAAAGGTTATTTGGGAAGATATTATTGATAGAGAAAAATTGTAGTAGAAAAAGTGCGGCAGGAAAACTGCGACAGAAAAATAATGGCAGAAAAAGTGCAGCAGATAAATCACGGCCAAAAAAGTGCAGCAGAAAAATCGCGGCAGAAAAAGTGCAGCAGAAAAATCGCGGCAAAAAAAGTGTGGCAGAAAAATCGCGGCATCAACATGGTTGGGGTCTATTTATGAGAGATATGGCACATCTTGTTTGAGGTATGTTTTGTGAGCTAGGGTTTAGCTCTTTAGATAGTATTGGATGTTCAGTATTGCTACATATATCACATTTGTTGAAGGATACAATTGGTATTTTGTTGCTGGTATTTGGCATATGGGTATTGGTATTTTGGTTGTGATGTGTTGTTGAAGTTGTTGGTTTAGCTTGAGGCTACATAACAGTGAGGTTGTGGCACATGGTTTTATGTAAGGGTTTATGGTATTTGTTTATGGATAGTGTGATGTATTTCTAGAGAACTTTTGATGGTTATATTGGTATATGTACTTGGTGTATGGTTGAGGTACATGGTTGAGACAAGTAGTTGATGCGTTTGCACATACATCAGCTGTATACTTGATGATGTTGGTACATCTTGATGAGTCATAGTTGATGTGTATTTGATGCATGATTGGTACATATTTGGTGCATGGTTTATGCACTCGTTGATGGTACAGGTTGAGGTATAGGTTGGTGCATGGTTGATGAACTTATTTATGGTACAGGTTGATTACAGGTTGACAGGTTATTGTGACAGGGTATTTGTACAGGTTTGGTTCATGGTTGATGCATTTGTTGTTAAGAACCAAATATCAATATAGCATAGAAAATCCTCAGAAAAAGTACTCAACGCCTTGAAAAAGAGAGAATTTCAAATAATAAGCCTCTTCGAGGGGGCAACCTCCTTTTACCCCACTTAAATGTTCAAGTACAAGATG
>ML789715.1:28115-55844 GCA_009831015.1 Picea engelmannii | reverse complement strand
ATTGATTAGGTTCTAAATATAAAGAAGCAATTCGTACCTTTTGTGTATGTGGCACATTATGGAGATCAAAGAATTGCTCCATCTGAAGTATCCATGTGATTGGGTCCTTGCCATCAAACTTCATCATATCAATCTTAGGAACGGGGTTGGTCTTCAAACCAAAGTTGGAGTTTCTCCATTCTTGATTCATCTTCCTTGTGTCCTCATCATGAATTTCATGGGATGCATCTTCACTTCCAGGTGTCTTCTCTGTTAAGAAAATTTTCAATACTTCCATGATCTCCCCTTTTAAACCATCTATCTTAGTATCCAACTTAGCTTCCATTGAATCCATCTTATTTTGTAGTTCATTTATGTCCCTACGCATTTCTTCACCTTCATCAAGAGTCCAAGTAGGATTTTCTGGAGGCTTATTTGGTGTAGAAGTTCCCTTTTTGAGTGGCATGTTGGCCAAGTATCACTTTTGAACCTTGCTTTTGAGGTGGTTCTGCTAGACAATATTTCTTCTGTTGTATCTCCCAAGTTTCGGCCCTTCTGGGTATGAAAATTTCCTTTATGTATTTCTCTGATATTTCTTCTCTACAATGACACAGGTCAGATCAAAATTGGATGTGCCAAGTGGAATTTATGGTAACTTCCCCACAACTTGTCGATTTTTGGCCTTTCCAGGAGATCTCACTTGTATAGTGTGCCTCGCACAAAATAATTGATATGAAATTCTGAAACTCGCACCAAAAATACTACAGACTGTCCACAATCCAATGCAACCATTCCCATGCAATTTGGATACTCTAGGAAGAAGTTATGATTGTTTTACCTGGAACACCTTCTTGAGACTAGTCAATAGGACTAGTCAGATACCCTATCTTACACATTGTTTATCTAAACATTTATGATGACCCAGAAGCTGAAATTTTTACCACATATACCTTACTAATTTATGTAAATATCCTTTAGAGCTCAGGGTCTGAAACGTTACAAAAAAAAAAATTATAGCAAAAATTCTGCAATGACTCAGTTCAGGACGATTCCATAACCCTATCTTGTACAAGTTGTATCTCGGAAAGTATAAGGCCTCAGGAGCTGAATTTTGAACCCAACGTACCTTGATATTTCTACTAAATATCCTCCAAGTCGTTCCTTCTGAAACGTTGTAGAAAAAAAATTATAGTGAAAATGCCAAGGTGTCTCATATGTAGTAGCAAAACCCCAAGACCTTGAGCTCTGATACCATATGTTAAGAACCAAATATCAATATAGCATAGAAAATCCTCAGAAAAAGTACTCAATGCCTTGAAAAAGAGAGAATTTCATATAATACACCTCTTTGAGGGGGCAACCTCCTTTTACCCCACTTAAATGTTCAAGTACAAGATGATTCAAAATGAAAATGTCTCCTTGGTATATATAGGAGACTAGGAGGTATAATTACAACTAATGGCCTAAATCCGACATAAATAAAATAACATTACTAATCTAATATGCCCCAATTAAGGGGTAATGAGCCAATATTAGGGCTTCACATTTGTTCATGGTACAAGTTGAGGTACAGGTTAATGCATGGTACATGTTGGCATAGGTTATTGGTACAGGTTGATTGGTACATGTTTACAGTGGTATATCTCACAGTGATAGTGTGAAAATAGTTCCATCATTCTACTTCTACATCAGGGAAGCTGGACGGGGCAAGGATAGGTGGTTGTAGCCAACTTCCGATTGTAGCCGGAGAACATAGGGGGTTGTAGCCTCCTTTTGGTTGTAGCCAAAGAATTGGGGAGTTGGAGATTCCCTCAGGTTGTAGCCTGAGAAACTAGGGGGTTGGAGCCTCCTTCCAGTTGCAGCTGGAAAACAAAAGAAGTCAATGCTTCCAGTGAATGTAATTCTTCAAGACATATAAGAAAAAACATTATGTGGTTTTCTCTCGCTTTGGGTTTCCACGTAAAAACATTGGTGTATTGTGTATGTGTATGATTGCTCATTTTTTCATTGTTTATTTACTCTGCAATTATTGGATGATAATGCTACACTGATATAACACGTGCATTATATGGTTGAAAAGGTTAAAAAAAAAATTTATTGATTCACCCCCCTCTCAATAATCCAACAATTGGTATCAGAGCGAGTTCCTTCAAAAATTAGTTTAACCACTAAAAGGTAGATCATGGAGAGCAACAACATGTATAAAAATGGAATACCACAATTTGATGGACAAAAGTATGCATTTTGGAGGAGAAGGATGAAAACATATATGCATGCACAAGGATTTGAAATTTGGCAATCATTTGTAGATGGATACAAAGAACCAGCAGTTTCGTCGATAAATGAAAGAGCAATGAAACTCGGGAAAAATAATTCCAAATCCACAAATGCACTTTTGAATGGTCTTTGTGAATCAGTATACACCAAAGTTATACATTGTAAATCCACTAAAGAGATTTGGGATAAGCTCCAAAATATTAATGAAGGAGATTCAAAAGTCAAAGCAGCAAAGCTTCAAACATATAGAGGTCAGTTAGAACAACTAAAGATGAAGGAAGATGAGAATATTGCAGCTTACTTATTACGAGTCGATGAAACAGTAAATGCAATCATAGGATTGGGAGAAGAAATTAAATAATTGTTAATTAATCAAAAGGTACTAAGATCTCTTCCTATGAGATTTGATCCTAATATATCAGCACTAGAAGAAAGAGAAGATCTAGAATCAATAAGCATGGACGAACTACATGGAATCTTCACAGCGTATGAAATGAGAACTGAACTGGAAAATCCAAATATAAAAGAAGCAGCTTTCAAAGCATCCAAAATTACAAAGTAAAAGGGAAAGAAAAAATAAAAATAACATAGCAGCAGCAGTGACATCTCCAAAGATGATGAAGAAATGGCCAACTTTGTCAGAGGATTGAATAAGGGAACCAACGACAGATATAAAGCTAAGTTTCCATTGATTTGTTTTAATTGTGATGGTATTCGTCATTTTGATAACAAATTTCCTCTTAAGAAAAATAAGAGGAATGATGAATATTACTCAAATAGAAAACAAACATACAAAGGCAAAATAACCACAAATAAAGCTTTCAAGAAAAGCGTATGCACCAAAGAAGACATATCCTCATCAGATGAAGATGAAGTCAGTGATAGTGAGACAAAAAGAGTTCTATTCATGGCAGTAGAAGACTCTGACAAAGAAAACACCAAAGAAGAATATGAAGAGGCCGAAGAAGAATATGAAGAGGTATAAGTTGTATACCGAGAAGAAATTTTGTGTGCCATAGAAGTTATAAGAAGAGAGAAGAAGAAAAACAAGAAGCTACAAGCAGAACTAGAACAAATGATCACAGATTTGAAGGTTCAAATAGAAGAAGATAAAAGAATTGAAGAAGCACTCAAAGAACAACTAGAAGAAAGAGATAGGATCATTGGAAATTTGGAAGCAAAGATTGTCACATTAAGAAATGATCTTCAAAAGAAAAATATGCAGAACAACTCAAAAGTTTTGGATGACATTATCAGTAGTCAAAAACCTCATCATGACAAGTCTAGACTTGGATACAATTAGACAGAAAAAGGATCAAGCTCCAAAGCAACAGAACAATAAACATATCCAAAAAGTTATGCAGAAACAATCAAAGTGGATAGGAAAATCTACAAGGAAGACTACAGGGACACTTCTCCATCGAGAATATTCAAATTTCATAATCAACAATCGACAAATAGGCCTCAGGAAGAAGAAGGATTCAGAAGATATTCAAATCCTAGGTATCAAACTATATTTTTTTTGTTTATGTTATGCATGTAATAATTTTGAACATAAATCTATGAATTGCATAGCTAACAGCAAGAACATAAACAACTTGGAAAGTCATACACAAAAGGGTTATCCAAGAAGGCCTAGTGAAACACAAAGAAGAAGTTAAAACAGGTTTGAATCATTATGCGCTAAATTGGAATGATACAAGTGTAACAACTTTGGACACATGGCCAAAGATTTCATAATGACAGTTCCTCCTAGAGAACCACAACAGAACAACAACAGTCACAGACAAGAACCTCAGAAGAGAAAATTGATAAGAAAGCAGAATCAATATAGCAATGAAGAATGCACACTTGCTCTACAAGATAAGCAAAAGAAACATGGTTGGTATGTTGACATTGGTTGTTCAAAACACATGGCAGTAGATAAAGACATGTTTCTTACATTAAGAAAGGAAAGAGATGGATCAGTCTCCTTCAGAAAATTTTATGATTCAGCTAAAATCATTAGAAAAGGCATAGTCAGAATTGGAAACAAGAATACCAAGGAAAAAAATGTTCTACTAGTAGAATATATGAAACATAATCTTCTAAGTGTGATTCAAATGTGTGACCAAAGTCATAAAGTTACTTTTGATTCACAAAAGTGCGAGATAAGAAAATAAGGTTCAGGAAAATTGATTGCAACAGTTGAAAGAACTTCAAGCAACATATATGTACTAAGTGAAATTGGAAATGAAAAGTGTTGTCTTGGAAAGGAAGATGAAAGTTGTCTATGGCACAAAAGAATGGGTCACATACACTTTCATAACATTGTAAAATTCAACAAAAAGGAAGCAATTACGTAAATGCCCCAGATTACGAAACCAACCAACACTTTATGCAAGCATTGTCAACCAGCAAAAGAAAACAAAGACCAGGTTTAAATCAAAAGAATATTCAACGACAAGACCACTGGAAATTGTGCATACTGATCTAGTTGGACCAACTAAAACAAAGGGTTTAAAAGGTGAGAAATACTTTATGTTATTAAATGATGATTATACAAGAATGACTATAGTTTGATTTCTCAGGAATAAGTCAAAAGATTTTGAAAACTTCAAGGTCTATAAGGAAATGGTTGAAAATGAAATGGATTCAAAAATAAAATGTTTGAGATATGATAATGGAGGAGATTTCACTTCAAAGGAATTTATGGACTACTGCAGTAGGCATGGAATAAAAAGTCAATTCTTTGTTTTTAGGACACCTCAACAGAATGGATTTGTTGAAAGAAAGAACAGGACAGTACAAAAAATGGATCTAACAATGTTAATGGATTCCAAATTAACAGATATCTTTTGGACACATGAAATGCATACAACGATTCACATTCAAAATAGAGTAATGCTTAGAAACACCACTGACAAAACTCCCTACGAGTTATGGAAAGGAAGACCAACAAATGTGAAGCACTTCAGAGTATTTGGAAGAAAATGCTACATCAAAAGAGAAGATGGAAGAATGGGAAATTTTGACTCTCATGTGGACAGAGTACTTGTTGGTGTTACACATTATTTTGGTCACCTCAGTGATCAACTAGAAACATGTGTTAATGTTCCCTGAAAATATTAAAAGAATACTTTCTCCATGGGAAAAGTGATTTGCTTTCCTCTTTCAAAAACCATATCAAGGAAGTTCGTCGCACCCTTCTATATGCATGGGGTGTGACGATTCCTTATCGCTGCACTCTTCCCTAAACCTGGACTGTGACATCGTCACATGTTTCTTGTACATAGGGTGTGACGATGCTTAAATCATAGAAAAAATCAAAATTCACGAATGTTCTAGAAGATGAGGCGGCCTCTGATCGGTTTGGATCTCACTCGCTTCTCTAATTTAGTGGGATCATGTTAATATCCTCATCCATCTCTCTTTCACACTATATAAAGAGGGATATCTCATGGAAAATGATAAGTTTTAATAGGCTAAGATTTGTATGGCGAGTTCTACTTCAGATTATGCTTGAGAGATTTGCTTTAGTTCTTCAAGTCAGATTGTGGATCTTCTTAATTCAAGGCATTGGAGCAAAGGTGTGTTTGTTGAAGCAAAGAGCCATTGAAAGGGGACCTTGCAAAATTAAGGCTTGGGTTGTATTCTCTGTAAATTATAACCTTGTACAATATCTACTGCAAACTGATATTCAGAAAAGAACAGAAAAGATACAATGGCAAATACAAACATTACACAGAGATTTTTCACCTGGAAACCCAAACCGGGAAAACCAGCATATATTATATTCATACATTGTGTTACATTGTTTACAATACAATATACATATAGGAGCCAGCGGCATCCAAAACCCTAACCCAATGACCTAGATTAGTCCAAAACCCTAATTCCTTAACCAGAAATAGAAAACCATCGGCAAAAACCATGTGCCGAAAAACCACCTAATATCATGTGGTCCCGAAAATATTTCGTCCCAGAAATATGTCGGCCCGACGAAAATATGTCGGCTCGAAAAAAAAAAAATCGGGGGCACTGCCCCCGAACCCCCGTGCGGGGGGATCTTCCCCCCTGCACCCCCCTACGCGCCCAACACAGGTGCTCAGACAATACTACTTGTGCAAAGAATATAACACATACCCAACATTCTCCACTTTCCATTTGATTTAATACAACAATACATTTCTTCCCTATAAAATCATCTCATCTTCTATTGTATAATTCCTTGATCATATACATAGACTTCATTAGAATACATATATCTTTGTTTTCCCTCTTTGTTGGTTTTTTATTCTTAGACAAGCTTACTATTCTTCAAACCCAAGGAAGGAGCTACAAGGATGACACTAGTGAGGATCAAGCGTCATTTAAAAGGTATGTCACTTGTACCTCACTAAACTAGTTCATATGATAATGAAGTTTAAGGTGAAGTGTGTATTATGTTTTGTTTTCTTCTAGTTTCTTGTGGAAGTTAGGGAGATTCGTTTGTGTCCACACTTACCGATTAGTCTAGTAACAAAATTGGCGACCATACTAGGGATACAACTTTCTTTTGGTTTTTTTCCTCTTATTTGATTTTAGCCTGCCTTCTTTTGGTCAAATCCATTCTCTGAGTCTGTGGATAATCCATCTGGACTCCCTGGGTCTGAAGGTTCAGTGAGAATTTTTGTTTTTCTTCCCATTTTCCCTTATTTTCAGAGATCGTTGCACTGTACTTTATAGACAGACCGCAACGATCCTCTAACGTCGCACTCTACTAGTGCAGACTAGTGCAACGACGTTGCACTGTACCTTATTGGCAGCATGTGACGACCCTAGATCGTCGCACTGTGCTTCAATGCAACCCGCGACGATTCATGTAGGAATTGTTGGAGATAGCCAATTTTTATTTTTTCTACCCAGTTTTGCCTCAACTGCCTGGGATGAACTTTTGACACTAGTGGATGATTGATTTATACGTTTAAAGCTTGCATTTGATTGATTTTCAGAAATTGAAAGTTTTCTTTGTAAATTTTGCAAGTTTTGTTTTTTATTTTTTTCACAAGGGTATAATCTCTAGATCTTGGTCCTGAGTGCTTGCTTGAAAAAGAATCTTTGATTTATTTGAAGTTTTGGATTGTTTATACTTTCTGGATTGTTCGTCGATTGAGAGACAACTTTTGTTTTGTATTTGACAAAAAGTTTTCTTATCATTTCATTTTTGTCTACATTATAGGTTTGATTTGGGAATAGTGTTGAGAATGTGTTAATTTTCTTGGATTATGCTTTCTTTTCTTCATTACATCTCTGATTTGATTTGAGAAATAAAGAACTGAAGTCATTCTTATTTTTAGTATTTTTTTACAAGAAAATTGTTGTATTCAAAATATTTGTTAAAAGAGAAAATTGGAAAATTTTGTAGCTTTTGATTATTTGGAATCTTGTTCATTCAAAAATTGAGAAATTGTGTTTCATAGCTTTTGTATTTAAAAAAGAGATACCTTCTCCCTATTGTAATTAGAGTTCATCAAACTAAAGGATGGAATAATCATCTCTTCTTTCATTTTATTGGGTCAAGGTCACATGCATCATCAGTTTCATTTATGTTTCCCTTTTGAGTAACCAACAGCCTTTAAAATACAGCGTAATTTTAAAATTTATTAGCAACTTTTATTTTCTAGAAATTCTCTACACCAACATTAGCTAGGATATCACTTTGGAATAGGTTGTAAATCACACTCTCCAAATCATCAAAACACACAATAGTATCTTGTGATGGGGGGGATTCAAATCCACTTGCTACATTTTGTCCTGGGATCCCTTCTAACACAAGGGTCAATCATGAGATCACATTAGGACTGGCAGAGTTACTCACCCTGCTTTGTCAGTATTAGTGTAGAGATTGTGCATATTATTGGGGGTCACTTAAGAAGAAAATCTTGTAGGTAGCTTCTCGAGTTGATTTCGGGTTAGATACCTTGCCTTTGCGCGTGGATCGGACTGTCGATTGTTTCCTCGGGCATCATTGTCATAATCGGTAACCTTAGTATCCTATCTCTTTAGGGTCTTTACACAAGGTGACTATGGAGAGGCAAGTCTCCACGGTACCTAGAATCGATGTTGGCCAAACTCACTCAGGCTCCTTGGAGGGTATACCCACGATTATATGTGGGAGCTTGCACCAGGGTGTAAGTCCGTTAAGCAGGTCGTCAACATAAATTTTCCACCCACTTTATCCCAGCCCCTTCTTGTTTTGATTTTGTGACGTTGGATTTCATCACCAGCTAGTGACTTCAAAATAAGAAGGTTTGTTTGCATGCTTGATTTCTAGATTTTATTAGTGAGTGTTGTTTGTTTCTCTAGTTGGCCATAGATTTGTTTTGTTCTTTATTTGGTGTGGCCAACATCGGCCCTCGCCATTCACGTAGGATGCAATGGCTACCTCTGAAATATCCCGAAGATTACATTCCTTTGCTTCCCAAATCACCAGAGGGATCTTCTGAAGGAGAAGTCAATAACAAAGTAGCCTCTGATATTGGAAGTTCTACTCCATTACAGGAGTCGATACTTCTCGTAAAACCGTTATTGAATCTGAGAGATGATCCAATTTTGTTTCAACTAAATTCATTGGGAGAAATTGTTATTGAATATTATACTAAAGTACCTACTAGACCTCACGCATAGTCTGGTATAGATGATCCACCCTTTCAGAGTGAGTCGTTTAGAACTCTGGTCCATACTGATGGAATTTTTTATCCTAGATCTGTCCATGTCTGTTCTTTTTGGAGAAGACCCAAATAATCACAGTCATGACAGTCGGTCAGGATACTACCCAAATAATCACATCATGGCTTTCCATCTTTGGTGTTCATCCAACTCATTGATGGATGACTCTATAAGATTACAAATTTTCCAACGAACTCTTATGGGTTCAGAAGCCAAATGGTATCTTGAGTTACCACGAGGATTCTTTAATGACTTCAACACCCTAACCATTGCCTTCTTAACACATTACCAATTTTTTATTCGATATGAGACAAGAACTGAAATTTTGAGTTATTTTAAACAATCCTCTTCCACTCATATTTCCGATCATATACATGAGTGGAGGAGGAGGAGACATTTAATCAAAGTTCCCCTTCTTGATCAACTATTGGCCAAGTGGTTTACCAAATCACTTATTGGCCCTATCGCCCGTGATGTTTCCATGGGTGATGTCGTCACTGAAGAGTAGGCGATTAGTCATGCTCAATATCTGCATCTCTTTTATTCACAAACAGGCACACTATATGACCTAATCCATGATGTTCATTGTCCATCTACGAATCCTACCCCAACACCTCTAGTAGCTTCTCATGTTATTGATGGCATGATTGGTACCTTTCATGTTGAGACTCAGTATAAACAAGCCAGTCATGTCAATCCCAAGTCTACTACTTTTAATGTACAAAATACTCCTAATCTGACTCCTTCCCCTGGTAAAACCTCTGAAGTTAATTTGGTTCAATCTACACCTACAGGTAAAAATCAAAATAAAAAGAAAGGAAAGGGTAGGAATAAGGAGGACAAAAATAATAATCAACAATCCAAGAAACCCAAAACACAGCATGTTGATGAAAAAGATAAGCGTAAACCTCTTTATCCTTGCCTTATCTGTGGTGAGGATCATTATATGAAATATTTTCCACATCGTGTTGAGGTTACTAAGTTCCTGCAAGGGACCGAGACACCTCCTACACCCATTGTCTTGTCACAATTGTTTCCTTCTCAGCAGCAGGCCCAATTGGTCATTCACGACCAACCTTCTTCCTCTACCACATCTTATGTACTTATGTGTACTGGTGACTCCAAGAAGAACGAAGTTGCAGTCGCAACTCGAGCCAAATATTATTCTCCTTCGAAAGAGAATGTTGATGATTTACCACCTCCGTTGGTTCAACCTCCTCCCCCAACAAGGGATGATTTTAGGGGCTAAATTTCCTTCATGGGCTAATTTTCCATGGTTTTCCCAAAAACTGATTTGTTATTCTAAAAATGATTCGCCCAAATTCTATAGGATAAAATTAGTTTACCTTAAAAATCGACAAAATTTTATACAGACTATATAAAATCCTTAGAAATTTGACTATTTTTACAAAAATATCGCCAAAAATTTATAGTTGGCATATGAAGGATTAGTAATATTCGCCAAGGTTTCTACATTTTAAAATAAATTTCCATCCTTAAAATCATCCATGCCCCCAACTTCACCTCCAAACGGTCCTCTTCATCTCGAACGACCGGGCCTAGATACAGTTCTTCGTCCACCTCCCAAGGGCGTTGTTAGAAAGTCCTCATTTAATCCTCACGCATGTGCTGCCCAAAACTACAGTATTGTAGAAGACCTTGCGCAAGCACCCTCTGCGATGTCAACTCTCAAAGTCCTTCAAAGTTGTCCTACTCAACAAAAGATGTTGTTAAAGGATATTGGTGGAATTGATCCAGTTGATACCAATTTGATCATATTTGACTTGGAAGATCATATTCCAAGTCTTCCTCCTCAATTAGTGTTTAAGATCAAAGTTGTTGTGGAAAATAAGAATATTTGTCAAATCGTTATTGACGAAGGAGCCTCGACTTGCGTTATGTCTGTTACTTTTTGGAAAGTTATTGTCTCTCCTACCCTTACTAAGTCATACAATACTCTTAAGGCTTTCAATGGTATAGGGTTTAAATCTTACAGTGTTCTTCCTTCGTTGTCTATTATGTTAGAAGGTAAGGCGGTTAATGTTGAGGTTGAGGTCTTTGATGCAACTCTCGATTATAACCTTCTCCTTGGTCGTAGTTGGATTGATTCCATGCGCGCATTTGTTTCTACTCTTTTTCATGTGTTATGTTTCCCACACCAAGGAAAATTCATTATTGTCGATCAACTAGCCTTCTTCAATTATGATTCATGTACTAGTAACGCCTTTGTTATTTTGAAAACACCTCCCAGTTATGAGAATGTCAGTGTGGGTCTTTTAAAAGATTCGACGTTGATGAGCACATTTCCTATTCCACCACCCGATATTCCTCCTCCTTTTGTCACCTCAATTAACATGATATTGAATTATGTTAGTGAAACCCATGAGTCTTATGACCAATGGATAGTTCCTAGCTCTGATGATTGTCTTTGTTACGGCAACTGAATGCCTTTGAGTCTGGTAGAATCGGATTATCAAGCTATTCAATCGGCAACTACTTCTCCTCCTTCTCTCTATGATACATCTCCTTATATGTTTCACGTGATCTCTCCTACTGATGAGATGACCGTGACAGTCATGTCTATGGAAGATACTCCATGGGACGATGGGCCTCATCATTCTATTCTCTTACTATAACATGAAACCATGGAGAGTTACCAACGGATTTCGACTATGTCTATCATTGTTGTTATTTCCTCTGTTCCTGAACCAACACACGATGTTTTGTATGAAGGGAACTTGAGTAATATTTCACCTATCGTTCCTCTTGACGATTAAACCCGGAGTCATCGAAAATGTTCATATCAGTGCCTCATGTTTTGTTGATGAGGTCCATTCTTATAAAGCCCTTTTCCAATAATTTCGTGATGTTTTTGCCTAGAGTTATGAATAAATGTCCGGTATCTATCATGATATTGTTGTGCATGAGATTAAGACTTACCCGGACGCTAAAATCGTTCGGTAGATACTTCGCCCAGTGTATCCACGTAAAGTTGTTGCTATTAAGCTTAAAGTTGAAAAACTTATTAAAGTTGGCTTTGTCTATCATGTGGCTTTGACCAATTGGGTGTCCAATCTTGTTCCGGTTAACAATAAACAAGGCACGATCCGCGTTTGTGTAGATTATAGGGATATAAACAAAGTTTGTCCCAAAGACAATATCCCACGCCTTTCGTTGACCAAATTTTTGATGACTGTGTTGGGAGTGAAATATTCTCCTTCATGGATGGTTTCTTCGGCTATAATCAAATCAATATTTTTCCCGCAGATCAACATAAGACTTCTTTTATTTTACCTTGAGGAACCTTCGCATACTAGAAACTACCTTTTGGTCTAAAAAATGTTGGTGTGACTTTTTAGTGTGCTATGTATTACGCTTTTCATGACATTAAGAACATTTTACAACCCTATATAGACAATCTATCAACGCATTCTATGTGTCATCAAGATCACCTGACACATCTACGGGCCATTTTCCTATGCTGTTGTTATTATCACATACATTTGAATCCACACAAATGTGTTTTTTGTGTGGAATCTAGACGACTTCTTGGTTTTATCCTATCTATGCATGGGATTAGAGTAGACCCCTTGAAGGTTGAGGCTATTCTCAATTTACCTCCTCCTTCCACACTACGCCAACTCCAAAGTTTGCAAGGGAAGGAAAACTTTTTACGTCGATTCATTCGAAACTATGCTAAATTACTGAAAGAATTTACTCAGCTTCTTAAGAAAGGTTATGATTATGTATGGGACGACACTGCAAACAAAATCTTTGAAGCTTTGAAACTCGCCTTAACCCGTACACCACTGTTATTTCCACCTAATTATAGTCGATATTATTTCTTGTACTTAGCTACTTCGGACTCTACCACTTCTATGGTTCTAGTCCAAGAGGAGGATTCACACAATGAACATGTTATATACTATTTGAGTCGGAGTCTCACGACTACCGAAACCAAATATTTACATGTGGAGAAACTGGCTTTGGAATCTGTTCAAGATGTTCAACGTTTTCGTCACTACATCTTATTACACATAACCACAGTCATTTTCGATTGCAACCCCATGCAACACATCCTTACTCGACAATTGTTGGGGGGAAAGTACTCTAAATGGATAGTTATTCTCCAGGAGTTTGATTTGAAGTTTGAACACGCCAAGTCAATGAAGTCTTTGGTTTTTTCCGAATTAATATGTGACCTTCTCTCTACTGGAGCAGAAACTCTAGCAGAGGATTCCTTACCTGACAAATCTCTCTTTTTTATCAGTTCTGACGAGATATGGTACGGAGATATTATCATTTATCTCCAGACCTAAACTTTCCAGCCTAATCTTTCTAGTTCAGATCGTCATCATATCTGGTATCAATCCTGTCAATACATTATCCTTGGTGATACCCTTTACCTCCATGGTATTTATTCCATATTTCGACGATGTCTCACCTACGAGGAAGTTGAGAAAGATTTGAATGATTGTCACTATGGAGCATGTGGTGGTCATATGTCTGGGTATGCCACTGCCCAAAATATATTACGATCTGGTTATTTATGGCCTTCATTGTTTAAGGATTACATTATTTTCGTCCAGAAATGCCACGCTTGTCAAACGTACAACAATAAGATATGAACTCACCCTTATCCTCTTCACCCTATATTTTTCATCGGCCCATTCGCTAAATGGGGTATTGATTTCATGACATGTAACCCTCACTTAGTCGGGGGGGGGCATGGATACATTATTGTAGTTGTGGATTATTTCACTAAGTGGGCCGAGGCGATGCCTACATTTGATAATACCAAGAAAATTGTAGCGTTATTCATAATCAATCATGTCATTACTAGATTTGGTGTCCCTCAAGCTATCTTCATTGATCATAGTATTCATTTTCACAATTTCATGATGTTTGAACTTATCGAGAAGTTGGGTCTTCGACATGAAAACTCAACCCCCTATTATCCACATGCTAATGACCGGGTTGAAGCAATCAACAAATTTCTCACTACTATGCTTCAACGGATGGTAGGAATTCACAAGTCAAATTGTCACACAATGTTGTTCTCAGCATTGTGGGCCTATCAGACATTCATTAATTCTGCCACGGGGTTCACACCTTTTCAGTTAGTATCTGGTATCGAAGAAATTTTTTTGATTGAATGTGAAATCCCATCTTTGAAACTAGTTGTCGAACTTCTCCTTAACACCTCAGTTGAAGAGGAATGTCTTTTGTATTTGATGCAATTAGATGAAACTCTTCGTGATGTTGCCTTAGTCATTGAAACCCAAAAAAAGTGTGTCAAAGCTCAATATGACAAGCATGTCAAACCACGTGTATTTTTTGAAGGTGATCTAGTTCTCCTTTACGAACAAGATTGTGATTTACTAGGGGCCAATCAATTCGAGCCTATGTGTCGAGGTCCTTATATTGTGAAACGAGTGTTGGAGAAAGGGGCTTATGAGCTGGTAGATTATGATGGAATTCCTTTGAGTGAAGCCAGAAATGGGTTTTACTTGAAGAAGTAATATGCTTAAATCATTTTTTCATGAGTGTTGTGTATTTTTAGTGTATCATACTCTTGTGTGCTTTTTCATTTTTTGGTTCCACCTTTCGGTTGCTTACCTTTCATTGTGCTTGGTTTCCATATGTCAGTGTCTTCGCTACCCTATATTGGATTTGTTGATGGCGCTAGTCGTAGTACTCAAAACTTAGCATCTGTTACTTGGGCAATCTATGCACCTACGGATGAATTGATCAGTCTACATGGTGTTTTCCTTGGTCGTGCAACTAATAATATCGTGGAATACAGTGTATTTATCAAGTTGTTAACTGACGTC
Organism: Picea engelmannii; assembly: GCA_009831015.1. Classification (NCBI taxonomy): domain Eukaryota; kingdom Viridiplantae; phylum Streptophyta; class Pinopsida; order Pinales; family Pinaceae; genus Picea; species Picea engelmannii. Next base: position 41,064 of record ML789715.1, on the reverse strand, counting down.
ATTTCACTTGGAATATGTCATCTTATTGTATGACTTGATTCACAGTTAGTAGTACTACAATTGAGTAATGTTTATTCCATCTGAAGTCCTACTTTGTTACGGGTATATTTACAAATTCACCTCTTGGAATGACATTTTGATTAAATTGAATATCAACACATTCCTAGATTTCTAAATACATTGGCAGATGCATTGGCTAATTATGTGTTAGAAATACATTTGAGACATTTATAAATCCAATCACACTTTTTATAAAAACAAGTAAGCTGGTAGAAACTTTATATTTATAACGATAAAATTTTACAAAAAGTGTTTTGTCCAAAGGCCACAATATCAAAAATGTGAATCTCATAGCTTCATGTACAAAAAACATCAAGTATGTTGCTCATTGTAACAAGTGATTGCCCCTGCTACCCTATGTAGCAGTCGACCAATAGATGCAAACACACCCACTGTGTGGCATTGGTAGTGCCTAGGAAGCTCATCCACCATGGCATCAGGGACATGCATGGTCAGTCCCTCCAGGTTATGTTCTATATCCTAGAGATCTGCGGCAACCACTCCTGCTACAACACCTCTCTCTCTGTGTCTTTGGATGGGAGATGATCCCGATGGACGATAAGGCCCCACATCTACATTGTTGAGAGAACTTGATTATTCATCAGATAAGTAACAAAAAAAACACTTTATATCATTAAAATATAAAAAACATTATATAAACAAAAATTTACTTCTTACCTATGTCCCTCCACTGGGACCCATCAGAAAGAGCTAGATATGGATCCCCACGAAAATCTATCCCAGCATACGCATAATATTCCACCATGAGAAGTTGATTCATCATCCATTGGAAGAAGAAATTATCATACTTGACAATGGGAACACCTCCACGTCGAGCCATAAGATCCACCCACCTCTTCATTCGTGGATCCTGTGGAGCGGGTATGCCCCACTCCACTTGCAGACGTAGGACAGGAACCCTTTCTAGAAAAAAGGACACCAAAATGGATCCATATCCAAATTGCTTTAGCTGACAATTTCGGCACTTGGTAAGTTGTTTCTTCATGCTTTTTAGGACCCCCTCACACCAGTTGAAGACCCTAGGCTCCATGCATTCTATTGCATATTGAAAATGGCTCTGTAAATCCATATGGGGAGCAACACTCTCTACCATGCGATTGATAGTGAAAGGATGGTTCGGAACGGTAAATCTCGGACATCCCTGATGGCTACCTTGCCACTATGTTTCTCGATACCTGGCACACAATGATGGTGGACATAGTAATACATAGGCTCACCTACACCTCTACTGCCTGTGAGCGATACCCGTGAACCACAGCGAGACAACCCTATCAGGAAATAGATATCCTCTATATATATTGTGAGTGTGTTGACACCCATGCGAAATTCATGTTCGTTCACATCCCACATGTGAACCAAGTACTCTAGTAGTCTCAATTGCGCTCTCATGCCCTGAATCCTAAAGAAGTTTAGTAACCCACATTGCCTTAGAGCCATAATTGTCCCTGGGTCATTCCCAACAAATTAATCTTCTTCTTCATGCTCTCTCTCACACCACTCCAACATCTTGACCAAGGAAATCCTGCCAAGGAACAATAAAATAAGATTAGAAACATAAAATTCTTTCCTGGGGGTTTTTTCTAGTTGGGTTTATCTTTTTTAAATTTTTGGTTGCGGCCATCACAGGGCTGCGCATCACACCCTGCCTATAGGGTCACCTACGATGATCCTAGATGTCATCGCACCTTTCCTATAGGTTCACCTGTGACGATCCTAGATCTTCGCAGTTCACGATATAGGGCACCTACAACGATCTCAACGCGCAAGTAGCCCCAAAAAAATTGACCCAATACATAAATTTGACCAATGAAAACAAATTTTGAAACCATGAAAAGATGAAGGAGAATAAGATTACATGTTTGATGGAGATGGTTCACGAAATGATCTACCACATGCTCCGCAATCGACAGTTGAAATTTGGGGAGAAAAAGGGTTTTGGAGCACTATTTGGGTAAACTTGCAAACGAAATGGTAAAATGGTGTTTTTGGCCTATTTTATTGAATTTATCACTTTTTATTTGCAAAATTATATTATTTTTATATTTTATCCGTGCCCTAAAGTCTTAACAATTTGGCAAGTGTTGAATTTTTCAGATTAAAAGGTCTAGAAATGAGACGTTGAAACAAGGGTCCACCCTTTTTGATTTGTTTTTGCATATTTTTCACATGTAGATATCCTTTTAGGGTTTTTCAGGAAAAACTCCGAGTAAAGTCTTAGTTCTTTCTCACGCTCATGAAACCATGAGAATGTAATCGAGTAATATTTTATCGTTTTTTCAAACTCGCTTTGGTAATACGAAAAACGAAACCTAATGGAGCATCCTTTAAGCTCTTTTCAAGCTCCCTAAACATGAAAAGATGGTCGAGCGACCTTGTTCTTTTCATGCTCATAAAAGTGTTTGAAGAAAACATATGATGAGAAGTAGGTTATCTCTTTTTTTTTCTCGTCGGACTAACTTACAAAAAAGGACTTAATGGAGTTCTCTTTAATTGTTTTTCAGACTCTCTAAAAATGAAAAACCCCTAAGTTTGCTTTCTTTGGACTCGTTAAAAAAACATCAAAAGACCCATATGGGATCGAACCACTCCTTCTTAGGGTTTGTTAAACATACTATGAGGGACTTGTCCGAAGGATGAGCTTACATCTACAAGCATATGTTATCCTCCTCAAGCTTGCGTAAAAATAAAGAGGTACTCGCCATAAATGGTGGGGGGGAATTGGGAAAGAAATGTGTCTCTGTATTTGTGTTAGTGGCAGTAATAGTCTCTCTTGAACATGACACCCCCCTTCATCATTGTATCCAGTTTGGGAAATCCAATTGTCTCTCATTTGACCATCCAAAAGATCATATGTTGGGTCCTCCTTGAGTCAATGCTTCCAATACAATTGTCATGTCATTCATATGTTCAAGAGAAGTCCAACCTAAACAAGCCTTCTATTGAGTCGGCCATCTGCAGTTATAAATTTCCTACCATGTTGGCCTTCCCTGTGTCAGTTTCAAATCACTTCATACTTTGATCTACCTCAAATTTGTTACATATTTTGTTTCATTGATGGGGGATACATCAAGGCCCTCATGTGACGAGTCTTTTCCTGTCGACTTCAACTCATTATCCAAGAACAAGACTTAGAAATAATTTAATACCTTAGAGCCTGCATGCCTCAATGGCAGGTTTCTTTGCTTTCAATAGTGGGTTCACATCATTGACCCCTGATTGGAATATTCCATCGAGTGTTCGACTTCAACTCATTTATTCACATTCATTATATTGTACTAGGGTACCTTGGGAGTCATTGACATCAATGGTGATTTCCCTCGTACTTGTTAATAGTTTTCATTAATAACCAGTAATCAAGTGGTTTCTACCATGTTCGACTTCAACACCTATAATCACATGGTTATATTCCTACTTAGACGATGGAAATGAAGACCCTGGATCTTATCATTTTTTTCCAGGTTGCGAAGGAGTATTTGTGAATTTGTACTGACACATAGATCCACTATGTATGTCTCATGGTTATGTCTGGATTTGACTACTTTTAGAGTATAGATCCACAGTGTATTCCTGGTGGCTATATTGAATCATGATGACATGGATCCAAGGTGTATGTTTAGTGGTCGTGACTCATTTGACACTTATTATTAGAGCCACTTGTATTCTGAGCATGGGAATGCCTACCTCAGAAAATGGTATGTTATTATGCAGATTCTTGTTTGTTTGCAGGTTCTCGATCGATGCGCTCCTTGTTTTTGACACACACATTCTACAAATTAGTTTAGTTCTCACGAGTTCTAGCTTCATACTTTGGGGGGAATTATGTTACACATTATTTTTTTCACCTCGGTGATCAACTGGAAACATGTGTTAATGTTCCCTGGAAATATTAAAAGAAGACTTTATCCATGGGAAAAGTGATTTGCTTTCCTCTTTCAAAAAACATATCAAGGAAGGTCGTTGCACCCTGCTATATGCATGGGGTGCAACGATTCATGATTGTCTCACTCTACCTTAAACCTGGAATACGATGTTGTCGCATGCTGCTTGTGCATAGGGTGCAATGATGCTTAAAGCATAGGAAAAGTCAAAATTCATGAATGTTCTAGAAGGGAATATTATAGAAGATGAGGTGGCCTCCGATCGGTTTAGATCTCACTCGCTTCTCTGATTTAGTGGGATCATCCTAATCTCTTCATCCATCTCTCTTTAACACTATATAAAGAGGGATCTCTCATGTAAAAGGCTAAGGTTGAATAGGCTAAGATTTGTATGGAGAGTTCTACTTCAGATTACGCTTGAGAGCTTTTTTTTAGTTCTTCAAGTCAAATTGTGGATCTTCTTCATTCAAGCCATTGGAGAAAAGGTGTGTGTGTTGAAGCAAAGAGTCATTGAAAGGGGACCTTGCAACATCAAGTCTTGGGTTGTATTATCCACTTTCCATTTGATTTAATACAGTAACACATTTATTCCCTATAAAAGCATCTTGTCTTCTATTGTATAATTCCTTGATCATATACATAGACTTCATTAGAATACATTTATCTTTGTTTTCCCTCTTTGTTGGTTTGTGATTCTTAGACAGGCTTACTATTCTGCAAACCCAAGGAAGGAGCTACAAGGACAACACTAGTGATCATCAAGCATCGTTTAAAAGGTATGTCACTTGTACCTCACTAAACTAGATCATATGATAATGAAGTTTAAGGTGAAGTGTGTATTTTGTTCTATTTTTTTTTTGTTTTGTTCTAGTTTCTTATGGAAGTTAGGGAGATCTGTTTGTGTCTACACTTACTGATTAGTCCGATAACAGTTGGTTACTCAAGTACAAGGAAATCATACAAGTGTTACAATTTGAGGTTGAACAAAGATGCGGAAAGCATCAATGTAACAATTGATGAAACAGGGGGAAGAGAATTAAAGGAAGAAGAAAATGAATCAATGGAAAAACTTTATGAAGAAGAAACAGAAGATGAAGAAGAAGTAGAAGGGGAAGATGAAGAGGATCAGACATAAGTAGAAGAGAAATTTCAACAAGTGTCTCCAAAGACACCTAGGAAACGAGTACTTTAAGAATCATCCTTCAGATCAGATTATCGTAAACAAAGATGTAGGACTTGAGACTAGAAGAAGAATCTGTTCACTAGAACAAACGTACCTAGCACTCTCATCTACGATTGAACCAAACAGTTTTGAAGAGGCCAGCAAGGATAAATTTTGGATTAAGGCCATGGATGAAGAATTGGATCAAATAGATAAGAATGATGCTTGGGAAATGGTTCCAAGACCAAAGAATAAGAATGTGATTGGCACAAAGTGGGTTTTCATAAATAAATTAAATGAAGATGGACAGGTTACAAGGAACAAATCTAAATTGGTATGTAAAGGATACGCACAGGTTGAAGGAATTGACTTTTAAGAGACATTTTCTCCAGTTTCCAGAATGGAAGCAATCTGATTTATCCTAGCTTATGCATGCTCCAAGAATATTAAAGTGTATTAGATGGACGTGAAATCAGATTTTCCGAATGGGGAACTTGAAGAAGAAGTCAACATTGAAAAACCAGAAGGATTTCAGTTGTCAAAGAATGCAGATTATGTGTGTAAATTGAAGAAGGCCTTGTATGGTCTAAAATAGGCTCCTAGAGCATGGTACTCTAGACTGGATAAATATCTACAACAGGTAGGGTTCAGAAAAGGAAGTGCAGACAACAACCTCTACATCAAGGTAACTCAAGATAGTATTTTATTAATTGAATTTTATGTTGATGATATTATTTTTGGAAGTACTGATGACAAGTTAAGCTGGAAATTTGCAAAGGATATGCAGAATGAATTTGAAATGTCATTACTTGGAGAACTATCATTCTTTATGTGTCTTCAGATACGTCAAAGCAACCAAGAATTTTATATTTCTCAAACTAAGTATATCATAGAAATGCTAAAGAGGTTTGGAATGAAAGATTGCAAACCAATTACCACTCCTATGAAAAATAGTTGAAAGTTGAGCAAAGATGGTGATTCAAAGTCTACATACCAAAGGCAATACAGGTCAATGATTGGTAGCTTACTATATGTGACAGCTTCTAGACTAGATGTAATGCAGGTAGTTGGACAGGTGGCATGGTTTCAAGCAGCGCCAAAGGAATCACATGTATTAGAAGTGAAGAGGATTTTCATATATCTCAAAGGAACATAAGAGTTTGGATTATGGTATCCAAAAGGAAAGGATCTATCACTTATTGCCTACACAGATGTAGATTGGGCAGGTTGCATTGATGACCGATGAAGCACCAGTGGAGAAACGTTCTACTTGGGTGAGTGTTTAGTATCATGGTTAAGCAAGAAACAATCATCAATATCCTTATCTACAACCGAGACAGAGTATATTACAGCAGCATCATATTGTACATGGGTTCTATGGATGAAACAAAATCTGACAGATATATAGGTTGAGTATGATGAGCCCATTCCAATCTATTATGATAATATAAGTGTCATCAGTATCTCAAAGAACCTGGTGATGCACTCCAAGACAAAGCACATTCCAATCAAGTATCACTTTCTACAGGAATAGGTTGCGGAGAAGAACATCAGAGTTGAATATGTGGGAACAAAAGAACAAGTGGCAGATATCTTTACAAAACCGCTTCCAAGAGAAGCATTTGAGTATCTTTGCTAGAGACTCGGAGTAATTTATACTCCAAAATGAATGATTTTGAATGATTATCTTATATTTCTTAGATTTACATGAGGAAGCACCATAAAGAGGAAATTACAGGTTGGGAGATCAATTTCAGGAAAATTTCAGTCATGGGGAGCAGCCCAGGATGGAAAGATATATTTTCCATTGATGACAAAGGGGGAGATATTTATCAGATGCAAAGATAGAATTGCCTGGAGAAAGAGCATAGAGTCATGGTTCCAGGGGTAGCATGAGTGATATGACTTCAGTATTGCATCAGAGTGTTTCCATCAATGCCAAAGGGGGAGATTTTTTATTAATTGGGTTAGTTTCCATTGATGTCAACCCTTGAAGAAAGTTTGGTAGCGAATTTCGGTAGCACAAAGGTTTGGTTAATGGACCCAAGTTTGTTTGATGGATAATGGTATGAGTTTTGATATATTTGCAGGTAAGACTATTCTAGATGGATAGTACATGTCATGCCATTTCTGATGGTAAGTGGAACGTCACATAACTCTTCACAGTTAGAGAGTTATGGCCATGTGAAGTTGGAGAACCCTCATGAGTCATCTAGAAGCCCCAAAAAGTCAAAGTGTTTGCAAAAGAAATTATTTAAATAATAAAGTTAATGGAGAACTCTCTAAAATAAGGAAAGTGGGATGCTACATGAAATTACAAATAAGAGGCAAGTCTCTCTCATTTAATAATACTTGAATATCATTGAATATCTATTTTTGTGAAAGGTTATTTGGGAAGGTATTATTGATAGAGAAAAATTGCAGAAGACAAAGTGTGGCAGGAAAAGTGCAGCAGGAAAACTGCGGCAGAAAAAGTACGACAGAAAAATCGCGGCAACAACATGGTTGGGGTCTATTTATGAGAGATATGGAACATCTTGTTCGAGGTATGTTTTGTGAGCTAGATTTTATCTCTTGAGATGGTATTGGATGTTCAGTATTGTTTCATATATCATATTTGTTGAGGGATACAATTGGTATTTTGTTGTTGGTATTTGGCATATGGGTATTGGTATTTTGGTTGTGATGTGTTGTTGAAGTTGTTGGTTTAGATTGAGGCGACATAGCAGTGAGGTTGTGGCACATGGTTTGATGTAAGGTTTTATGGTATTTGGTTATGGATAGTGTGATGTATTGCTAGAAAACTTTTGATGGTTATATTGGTATATGTACTTGGTGTATGGTTGAGGTACATGGTTGAGACAAGTAGTTGATGAGTTGGCACATACATGAGGTGTATACTTGATGATGTTGGTACATATTGATGAGTCATAGTTGATGTGTATTTTATGCATGATTGGTACATATTTGGTGCATGGTTGATGCACTCATTGATGGTACAGGTTGAGGTACAAGTTGGTGCATGGTTGATGCACTTGTTTATGGCACAGGTTTATTACAGGTTGTTTGGAGAGGTTATTGTGATAGGGTATTTGTACATGTTTGGTTCATGGTTGATGCATTTTTTCATGGTACATGTTGATGTATGGTACATGTTGACACAGGTTATTGGTAGAGGTTGTTACAAGTTTATTGCAGGTTGATTGGTAAAGGTTTACAGTGGTATATCTCACACTGATAGTGTGACAGTGGTTCCATCATTCTACTTCTATGTCAGGGCGGTTGGATGGGGAAAGGATAGGTGGTTGTAGCCACCTTCTGGTTGTAGCCAGAGAACATAAGGGGTTGTAACCTCCTTCTATTTGTAGCCAATGAATTGGGGAGTTAGATATTCCCTCAGGTTGTAGCTTGAGAAACTAGGGGGTTGGAGCCTCCTTCCAGTTGCAACTAGAAAATAAAGGAAGTTGGTGCTTCCAATGAATGTAATTATTCAAGACATATAAGAAAAAACATTATGTGGTTTTCTCCCACTTTGGGTTTCCACGTAAAAACATTGGTGTACTGTGTATGTGTATGATGCATTTGATGTGTATTTGATGCATGATTGGTACATATTTGGTGCATGGTTGATGCACTTGTTGATGGTACAGGTTGAGGTACAGGTCGGTGCATGGTTGATGCACTTGTTTATGGTATAGGTTGATTACAGGTTGTTTGGATAGGTTATTGTGACAGTGTATTTGTACAGGTTTGGTTCGTGGTTGATGCATTTTTTCATGGTACAAGTTGATGTACAGGTTGATGTATGGTACATTTTGACACGGGTTATTGGTAGAAGTTGTTACAGGTTGATTACAAGTTGATTGGTAAAGGTTTACAATGTTATATCTCACAGTGATAGTGTGACAGTGGTTCAATCTTTCTACTTCTACGTCAGGGCGGTTGGATGGGGAAAGGACATGTGGTTGTAGCCACTGTTAGGACCACACAATGTACCTTTTTGCCTATACTTTTTGCCACTATTACACTCTTGATCACCCACATTTAAACTCATATTATCACTCTACCTAATCATTCCAAAGGTAATACAATGCCCCTTCTCATTACTATATGTTTAATTTGTTTTGCATAATATTTTACATTACTCTCGTACTTAACCATTGATTAGAAATGTATAAGTGATGAAACAGTTCAAACTGCAGATGCTGAAACACAGAGTTGTTACACAGTCCAGGGTTGCAGATGCTAAAACATAGAGTTGTTACATAGTCCAGGTCACAGATGTTGAAACACAGAGTTGTTACACAGTTCGGAGTCGCAGATGCTGAAACACAGAGTTGTTACATAGTCCAGAATCCCAGATGCTGAAGCACAGAGGAAGTCGTTACACAGCCCAGGACCGATGACGCTGAAACACAAAGGAAGTTGTTACACAGTCAGCGGTCAACAGCAACCTTACAACAGTCACATGTGGGCCAAGCACCAACCATCGCTCCTACATGAGAATGCTGAAACAGTCAAGAGCACAAATCCTGTGGCTGAAACAGCCTGCGATTTGCGATGTTGAAACAGCATCAGCAGCAACGAGAAGGAACTGTTACTCCAGCCATAACAACAACACCTCATTCAACACTTGTAATAGCATTCTGTTGCGTGAGACTAGGACATCCTATTCTGGTTTAGAAAGTCGATCTGACTAAGAATAGGACTCAGATATACATTGTAATCTTTGATCAATTGTATCGAACGGTTTCCCTCTTTAAATAAGAGGAAATCATCATTCGAGAGGATCCCAAGTTTTATGTATTAAGAAGGCTTCAGAGAAAGGGGCGTACTTCATTTTTTTCAGATTGTAATATGATCCATTGATAGATGAATAAAAGACTGCTTTGAGCATCCTTCACTAGCCTTTTCGTCTCAGGGGAATCTTGTGAAAAGGGAGGGCCCACCTTCTTCACAAGATTCACCCATTAGTTTTATGGTGTGTTAGTGTAATTTCTGTTTATGCCTTGATTAACTTTTGTCTTGCTGAAACACTACTTTTAATGAATTCTTCTTTGCTGAAACACTACTGAACTTTGTCTTGTTAAGAACTTTAGTTTATTGAATGTTACATTATTTTCACGAAGTTCATAATCATTTTCATTAGTAATCTTGTGTGATGATTTTATGAGGTTTTCTAATCAGAGACTGGGTTAAGGGTTCCTGCTTAGAAAGGAAGGAATCAGAGGGCCCTGTTCTCTGCTATATAGAGTTAGAATTCTACGCATTACTGTTTTCATGAAAGTGTGTTAATCAGAAACAAGGTGTTGAAGTTCCTGCTTGGGAGTAAGGGTCATGTTCTCTGGTTACATAATAGTTGTTCTTTCCTGTTGCAGTTGTTATTTTAATGTAATCCAGGATTCTTTAGATTAATCTTTAAGATCTGCAACAGGTAGGTTGCTTTCCTGTAATTCAAGTCAAAACTTCAGCTCATTCAAGGCAAGTGTGATTAATATAGTTTCCTTTACTACAACTCTAAGTTGCTTTTGGAATTGAGCATATATAGTGTGTGGTTATCTTTGAAATAAACAGACTTCCCTGGGTTGACAATTCATGTAGCACTTGATTGTTTGAGTTAATTAAGCAATTATAGTGACCAACAGCCACCTTCCTACTGTAGCCAGAGAACATAGGGGGTTGTAGCCTCCTTCTAGTTGTAGCTAGAGAATTGGGGAGTTGGAGCTTCCCTCAGGTTGTAGCATGGGAAACTAGGGCGTTGGAGCCTCCTTCCCGTTGCATCTAGAAAACAAAGGAATTTGGTGCTTCCAATGAATGTAATTCTTCAAGACATATAAGAAAAATCATTTTGTGGTTTTATCCCGCTTTGGGTTTCCACGTAAAAACACTGGTGTACTGTGTATGTGTATGATTGCTCATTTGTTCATTGTTTATTTACTCTGAAATTATTGGTGATAATGCTACGTTGATATAACACTTGCATTATATGGTTGAAAAGGTTTAAATTTCTCTATTACTTATTCACCCCCCCTCTCAGTAATCCAACAGGTTATGTATTGGTCTCAGAATGGTTATAAGTGGACAAACCCTAAATGGAAGTTACTATGTAAGCAAGAAATGGGATGGATGGAAAATTCTGCAGCAGTGAGGTGATGATGAAGATAGACTAAGTACAAGTTTGAAAATGAAAAGACTGGAAAATGAAATTTTAGAGATAGTGGTTGTGACAGAGAAAATTTGAAAGATGTATTGGTTGTTGTGTGCCTGAGTTGGTTGGATAACTAGATCAATTCTAGTTGAATAGATTACATTCTATCAGCAAGATAAGTCATCTGGCAAGAAAAGTATAAAGTCTCTCGGATGACTTTAAGAAGCAGTGTACAGTAAAGAAGCATCTTGGATAAAGATGGATACATCTATTTAGAGATCAATGAGAAGCAATGGACAGGTCAAAAGGTCATTTGAAAAGTATAAGCTTCAGTTGCACAGTGTTATAGTAGGACAACAGTATCTGCAGCGGAAACAGTAGGATGTATATAGTGGTATACATGGCATCCTGTAGAGATGATAGGGGGCGAGATCTTGTCAGGAAGAAATACCCTTTTTAGAAACAAAGGGGAAGAGAAGTTAGAAGCAGAGAGAGAATATTGACAGGGGAGTCATTCAGTTAAAACAGGCAAAGCATGATTGTAGGGGGATTTACCTGAGCTAAGATTGTGGTCACTAGCATATAGATAGACAGATCATAGGGAGAGAAACCCCTTGCCGCTATCAATATCATGACCCTGGAAACCTTACAACTGCTACAATTAAAAAATGAAGTCAGAGACACCCCAACTATCCTAGAATTGGCTAACCGATCCACAATTAAACCAGAAGGAGTCATTGAAGACCTCAGTATCTCTATGGAATCCTGGAATTATCCAGTTGACTTTACAGTACTACAACCCAAAACAAAGTTGGGGGGCCACCCTCTAATTTTGGGTAGACCTTGGCTAGCCACAGCAGATGCTTTTATCAACTGTAGATCAGGTTCAATGACAATTTCAAACGGTTATGAAACTAAGTAGCTTACCCTCTACCCTCACGCTACACCCCTGGTTAATAATGATAATTTTGTATGGGTAGATTTTGATGATCAACCTACTCAACCTCTTTTGACTATCGGACAAGCTTTAAGCCTGAAAGACTCTACTGAGGATGAAGTAATTAATAATTTTATTTGTGAACCCTCCTCTGTGACTCCAGAAACTCATAATCAACTAACCACACTGTTGGAGTCTGATAATCAAGAAAACCTCAATTCGGAAAGCCCACCTCAAACATCTAACACCATCTCCTCCAAAAGCATACCAGTGGAAATTGAACCTGGCAAAACATTGAACATAAACCCTAATTTGACAGATGTTGAAACACAACAATTAATGAAGTTACTTCGGGAAAATAAAGAAGCATTCGCATGGGATTACACAGACATGAAAGGAATCTCTCCTGAATTATGTACTCATCGAATATATATTAAGGAAGATTGTCAGCCAATCTACCAACCTCAGCGACGAATGAACCCGAATTTAAGAGAAATTCTCAAACAAGAACTTCAAAATTTGCTCAATAAAGGGTTTATCTATCCCATATCAGACAGTGAATGGGTGTCCCCGTTGGTAATAGTTCCTAAGAAAAACAGGAAATGGAGAGTATGTGTGGATTATAGAGCTTTAAATAAAGCCACTCAGAAATATCACTTTCCATTACCATTCATTGATCAAGTGTTAGATAATTTGTCAGGGAAGAAATTTTTCTCATTTTTAGATGGTTTCAATGGGTATAA
>ML789715.1:14967-26446 GCA_009831015.1 Picea engelmannii | reverse complement strand
TGCTCACTCACCTTGGTATGCAGACATTGCTAACTACTTGGTTGCAGGGAAGTTACCACCACACCTATCCTACCGAGAGAAAAAAAGTATCATTTATCAAAGTACTCGGTATAGTTGGATAAGTGGGTACCTTTTCCATACAGAAGCTGATCAAGAAATTCGAAGGTGTATTAGAGAAGATGAGGTGTATGATCTATTAAAAGCTTGTCATGATGGCCCTTGTGGAGGGCATTTTGCTAATAAGAGAACAGCACATAAAATTCTCAGGATGGGGTACTATTGGCCCTCACTCTTCAAAGATGCAAAGAAATATGTACAGGCCTGTGATAGCTGCCAAAGAGTAGGCCAACCTAATCATAGAGATGAAATGCCATTAAACCCCCAGATAGTACTTGAACCATTTGAAAGATGGGCCTTAGACTTTATAGGATCCATCAACCCTCCATCCAATCAAAAAGTTTATATAGTGGTCTGCACAGACTACATGACTAAATGGGTGGAAGCCAAGGCACTCCACAGAGCGACCGAAGAAGCAATTATAGATTTCTTATTTAAAGACATCTTCACCAGATTTGGAGTACCAAGAGAATTAGTTACAGATGGAGGACCTCCTTTCAATTCTCATGGGTTCAAAGCCACCCTTCAGAAATATCATATTCAGCAGAGAATGACTACAGCATACCACCCCCAAGTCAATGGACAGGTGGAAAGCACAAACAAAGTAATAGAAGCCATTCTCACAAAAACAGTGAAAGAAAATAGAAAGGATTGGTCCTACAGGCTCCCGGAAGCATTATGGGCCTACAGAACTACCTGGAGAAATACTACAGGATTCTCTCCCTATGAATTAGTCTATGGAAAAAGTGTTGTCTTTCCAGTGGAATATGAGATAAAAACCTTAAGGACTGCTTTAGTTGTCAACCTTGATTTAACCGATGCACAAACTGCCAGGTTGTAGCAACTTAATGAATTGGAGGAGAAAAGATTAGATGCCATTCAGCAGACAACCATAATTCAACAGCAAAGATCAAAATGGCATGACAAAAATATCAAGAACAAGCAGTTCCAAAAAGGTAATTGGGCCCTACTGTATGATTCTTGGTTCAAAGAATTTCAAGGGAAACCGCGTACAAGATGGCTTGGACCTTACGAAGTAGACACTATTTTTCCCAATGGAACAGTAAGGCTCCTCACAATCTATGACTCCAAAACTCCGCTACTTGTAAATGGTCATCGGCTCCGTCTGTACCAGTGCCCTATTTCCAAAGAAGATTTTAAGGCCACATGCATGGCAGACGCCCATTACCTCTTCTTAGAAGGGGCTTCTACCCCTCATTGCAATTAATTTTTTTAAGTTAATTTCATTAGTATTAGATTAGATGTTATTTACTAATAATCCCTATCAAGAAATACCATGTTACAATCGATTTTTTCAGATTCCCGATCGAAGCACAGGCCACTAGGAAAGGACGATCCTACTTCAAGGAGACAAGCTTCCTCCGATGCTGAAACACTATTGTTCAACACTCTTGACTTTCCTCTGATGCTGAAACACCACTGTTCAGCGCTCTTGACTTTCCTCCGATGCTAAAACACCACTGTCAGAAATTCGCTCCCTGAAACACCGTTACCACCAACCCCACACCCAATCCCTCCGTCACTGATAGTCCGCCATTTCCTCACCATTCTTCATCGACGAAACAGCATCGTCCAGCAATTGTTTCGCCTTTTCTTTTCCGTTGCTGAAACTCCATTGCCAGCAAATTTTCATCATTTTTCCCAATGCTGAAACACCACTGTTCAACACTTTTTGTTCTTCCTACTGCCAAAACACTACAGCCCGCCATTTCCTCACCATTCTTCATCGACGAAACAACATCGTCCAGCAATTGTTTCGCCTTTTCTTTTCCGTTGCTGAAACACCATTGCCAACAACTTTTCATCATTTTTCCCGATGTTGAAACACCACTGTTCAACACTTTTTGTTCTTCCTACTGTCGAAACACTACAGTCCGACAATTCCTCACTTTCTTCATCGACGAAACAACACCGTCCAAAAATTGTTTTGCCCCGTTTTTCTTGTTGTTGAAACACCATTGTTCAGCAGTTCTTCACACCAAAACAACACCGTCCAGTAATTGTTTCGTTCTTCTCCGTTGTTGAAACACCAATTTTTCAACATCATCTGTCAGCAAGATTCTACGCTCTCATACTATAGTTCGTCCTTCCAGTCAGCAAACCCTCGACACAATTCATCTATTATATCAAAATTCTCTGCCACGACCACTACAGGACTACCATGGACAGGCATGATATTTTGTTTGCAGAATGAATCAAAAGGTAAGGCGAGGTATGTAAATTTTATGTAATTCAGTTAGGCTATAGTTAATGGGAAGATTCTAAACCATTATGACCACTCGAGTGAAATCATTTATTAGCTGCACTTGACGAGAAGGGAGGACACATCAAACTTTCGATACCATCATTTCGCACGAATCCACCACCGCCACCCCTATTTCACCACCCTTTCGCGCATTTGACCGCCATTTTGCATAACGTCACTCGGAAAACTCACTCTACGCAGAAGCTGATACTCAAACTCTTTGACGTTGTATCCTACCGAGCTGGTAGCTATGGGAGGCTCTATCATATGGAGCGAACCCACCACCACAGCGCTGTTAGAACATTATCCAATAGCTTATCAAATCTTTCAGCAGGCAGGATGGCTCAGTTACTTTCAGAGACTCCAGTGGTATAATGAACAACAGGTCCTGCAATTCGCCCAAAACCTTCAATAAGACCATTCTGTCATCCAAGGGGTCTGAATTTCAGTAACAGAAGAAGATATAGCACAGGTCTCAGGCCTCCCTATCGACGGCACTTGCATGTTCAGCCGTAAACATATCATTCGGAATGCTCAGCAGAACTTCTTCCTGCCAGAAGAACGAATTGAATTTAAAGGCAGGGGTGTTCAACTCAGCTCATTGCCACCCCCATGGCCGGAAGTTGCAAGATTCATCAAGCATTACCTAACATGCGAGGGCCGATACCAGGTAGTTTATCAGCACGACTTTCTTCTGTTATCTAATTTAAGGCATAATAGACGGGTCAATATTCCTTATTATTTGTTGGGATGTTTGAAAAATATGGCGCATTATTGCAGAAAGGCTAAAGATCCCACCCTTTCACTCACCCATCACCGTCTTGTCCAACTGCTCATCCAAAGGGGGTTTTCCCAACAAAACCTCCCACTAAATAACCCTCTTATAAACCTCCAAGCAGCTGCCGAAATTCCTAAAAACCTTCAGGAGCAGCAACCGCAAAATCCCCCAGACTCTCCAGAAGTACCCAATATCCCACCCACAGAACCAACCAGACCAATCAATACCCCTACCATACCAAGCCCACCTCATACCTTACCAGAATCATCCACTCCCGCCCTTCATATCCTTAGTGATGACTCTGAGCCAAATAATTCTCCCTGCACCATCATTGAGGAAAGACCCCCACGTAAACGAAAACAAATTCCCCTCTTTCCGCCCTTCTTATGAAAGAAGAGAACAAGGGCCTCCACAAGGCCACCCATTATTGCCACTACCCTACACCCCCAACCCATTCGACTGATACCCTGTACACCTCCACCCTCCCATATCCCGGGATCTTTGCCTATTCCACCCACGGGCACTGAAACACAAGAACCAGATGCCCAAGGTGTTGCGACATCATCTGTCTCAAATAAAGTAGCTGAAACACAAGAACCAGCTACCCATCCATTAGCTGAAACACAAGAACCAGCTGCTGATATTGAAATTGAAATACAGGAATCAGAGGTCCACGGTGCTGCAACACTACTTTTCTCAAATAAAGTAGCTGAAACACAAGAACCAGCTACCCATTCAGTGGCTGAAACACAAGAACCAGCCATAGCTGCCACACAAGAACCAGCTGCTGATATTGAAATTGAGATACAAGAATCAGAGGTCCGGGGCGCTGCAACATTACTTTCCTTACATCAAGAAGCTGAAACACAAGTTTCATCTACCATTCCTATAGCTGCTCCACAAAAACAAGCTAGTGAGGCTGTGACTGCCACACAAGAACCAGTCATCCCTCAACCAGAACCAACAATGGCCTCTGTCTTGCAGGAAAATGAGTTTTTAAAATCTGAATTGGAAGCATATAAGCAAGAACTAGCCAAGGCAAAGGAAGCATACAAGAAGGAACTAAATTTGTACACCTTAGCTCGTACAGCAACCTTGTTAGAAGGGACTACAAAGAGCCTGTGTAAAGAATATATGTGTTGTCAATGTGGGGATATTTACTATTAGGCCGGCTATAAGGTAACTCAAGTCCCAATATTAGGAGCTCCCCCTACTCCTTCAAATTTTATAGTCAAGGAAGAACCTGTTGTCACACAAGAACCAGCAGAGCATCCCAAGATCAAGATTGAGCCCTGCATTGCAACAAATGAAGCCCCTGCCTTTGTCAACAAAGTTGTACAGACAATGCCTCCCAGCTAGATCAATCTCCCCACTTTTGTGGAACAATTTACTCAAACCTTACCTCATCCCACTACTTGCAATGATGAAACACAGACTCAGCTATGGGATGAGCAGGCAGCAATAGAAAAATGGAAGAAAGAGTATGTTGCAACACAGGCCAAAAGCCTGCAAGAGCACAGAAAAATCTGGATAAATCATACATACTCAAATTGGGAAGCTTTAGAGCAGACACGCCAGGAAGCTAGTGCCCTTAAGAAATAGAACAAAGAGTTGAAAGGCAGAATGGCTCGGGTATTCGACCTGACACAAAAACTATTGGCTACAAGGAAACCATCTTGCAACTACTCTGTGTTCCTTATGGAGTGACTCACATGGTTTCATATCAAATCAATTATAGAAGGCAAACCCTATGCAGTACTACACCCAACATATTTTGTCAAAACTTTCACAGAAGCATCTGCTAGAGATCAGTACCTCCTCTGTGAGGCATATTTCCACAACGAAGCCATTCCTGAGAATAGGCAGTTGAACCTTAATCCTCTTGTTGGGGACATTCAGATTCGGGCGTTCACCTCCTTTCTCTACAATCAAATCATTTGGCAAGATGACTTCATGGCTGCTAAACACAATGAAGACAACTGCCTTTCATGGATAAGGCCAAAACCACAGAATGTAGCCACCTTTGTCACAGAATATTATGAGTTCTTAAAGAAACCAGGTATGACTGAACATGTTCAGCAACTACAATCAAGAGTTCTCCAGGATTGTCAGCACATCATCAGATCCATAGAGATTCCTTCCCTCCAGGCAAATAACATGTTCTGGCAGAAATCCACTGAGAAAAGACAAGAACACCACCCTTTTAGCCCCACCAACCTATAGGTAGAAATCTCCAGGGTGCCTAACTACATCCAGTGTGCTCAGCAATGTGTTGAAAACTAGATAGGGTACTGATTTTATTTTCCTATCCTCTGGTTGCCAATAGAAAGATATCAAATTACTTATAAGTTGCCTAAGAAGACAGAAACAGCAGCATGGCAAAGATTACAGCAGGTCCAAGGGTTCAGAATGCCAACGGACAGTACCTCCCAGAGCTACTGCTTGAGTAACTTACACGCTCAGAGTCGGTATCCAAACTCTGATTCAGAGTGACGTTGCCTGAGGAAATGCCACACCTTGAGTTGGGGGGGATGTTAGGACCACACAATGTACATTTTTGCCTATACTTTTTGCCACTATTACACTCTTGATAACCCACATTTAAACTCATATTATCACTCTACCTGATCATTCCAAAGGTAATACAACGCCCCTTCTCATTACTATATGTTTAATCTGTTTTGCATAATATTTTACATCACTCTCGTGCTTAACCATTGATTAGAAATGTATAAGTGCTGAAATAGTTCAAACTGCAGATGCTGAAACACAGAGTTGTTACACAGTCCAGGGTCACAGATGCTGAAACACAGAGTTGTTACACAGTCCAGGTTGTATATGCTGAAACACAGAGTTGTTACACAGTCCGAAGTCATAGATGCTGAAACACAGAGCTATTACACAGTCCAGAATCACAGATGTTGAAACACAGAGGAAGTCGTTACACAGCCCAGGACCGACGATGCTGAAACACAAAGGAAGTTGTTACACAGTCAGCGATCAACAACAACCTTACAACAGTCGCACATGAGCCAAGCACCAACCATCACTCCTACATGAGAATGTTGAAACAGTCAAGAGCGCAAATCCCGTGGCTGAAACAGCCCATGATTTGTGATGTTGAAACAACATCAGCATCAACGAGAAGGAGTTGTTACTCCAGCCGTAACAGCAACACCTCATTCAGCACTTGTAATAGCATTATGTTGTGCGAGACTAAGTAATCTTTGATCAATTGTATCGAAGGGGTTCCCTCTTTAAATAAGAGGAAATCATCATTCAATAGGATCCCAAGTTTTATGTATTAAGAAGGCTTCAGAGAAAGGGACGTACTTCACTTTTTTCAGATTGTAATATGATCCATTGATAGATGAATAAAAGACTGCTTTGAGAATCCTTCTCTAGCATTTTCGTCTCAGGGGAATCTTGTGAAAAGGGAGGGCCCACCTTCTTCACAAGATTCACCCGTTAGTTTTATAGTGTGTTAGTGTAATTTATGTTTATGCCTTGATTAACTTTTTTCTTGTTGAAACACTACTTTTAATGAATTATGCTTTGCTGAAACACTACTGAACTTTGTCTTGTTAAGAACTTTAGTTTATTGAATGTTACATCATTTTCACGAAGTTCATAATCATTTTCATTAGTAATCTTGTGTGATGATTTTATGAGGTTTGCTAATCAGAGACTGGGTTAAGGGTTCCTTCTTAGAAAGGAAGGAATCAGAGGGCCCTATTCTCTGTTAGATAGAGTTAGCCTTCTACGCATTACTGTTTTCATGAAAGTGTGTTAATCATAAACAAGGTGTTGAAGTTTCTGCTTGGGAGTAAGGGTCATGTTCTCTAGTTATAGAATAGTTGTTCTTTCCTATTGCAGTTGTTATTTTAATGTAATCTAGGATTCTTTAGATTAATCTTTAAGATCTGCAATAGGTAGGTTGCTTTCCTGTAATTCAAGTCAGAACTTCAGCTCATTCAAGGCAAGTGTGATTAATATAGTTTCCTTTACTACAACTCTAAGTTGCTTTTGGAATTGAGCATATATAGTGTGTGGTTATCTTTGAAATAAACAGACTTCCCTGGGTTGACTATTCATGTAGCACTTGATTGTTTGAGTTAATTAAGCAATTATAGTGACCAAAAACCACCTTCCTGTTGTAGCCAGAGAACATAGGGGGTTGTAGCCTCCTTCTAGTTGTAGCTAGAGAATTGGGGAGTTGGAGCTTCCCTCAGGTTGTAGCATGGGAAACTAGGGCGTTGGAGCCTCCTTCCCGTTGCATCTAGAAAACAAAGGAATTTGGTGCTTCCAATGAATGTAATTCTTCAAGACATATAAGAAAAATCATTTTGTGGTTTTATCCCGCTTTGGGTTTCCACGTAAAAACACTGGTGTACTGTGTATGTGTATGATTGCTCATTTGTTCATTGTTTATTTACTCTGAAATTATTGGTGATAATGCTACGTTGATATAACACTTGCATTATATGGTTGAAAAGGTTTAAATTTCTCTATTACTTATTCACCCCCCCTCTCAGTAATCCAACAGGTTATGTATTGGTCTCAGAATGGTTATAAGTGGACAAACCCTAAATGGAAGTTACTATGTAAGCAAGAAATGGGATGGATGGAAAATTCTGCAGCAGTGAGGTGATGATGAAGATAGACTAAGTACAAGTTTGAAAATGAAAAGACTGGAAAATGAAATTTTAGAGATAGTGGTTGTGACAGAGAAAATTTGAAAGATGTATTGGTTGTTGTGTGCCTGAGTTGGTTGGATAACTAGATCAATTCTAGTTGAATAGATTACATTCTATCAGCAAGATAAGTCATCTGGAAAGCAAAGTATAAAGTCTCTCAGATGACTTTAAGAAGCAGTGTACAGTAAAGAAACATCTTGGATAAAGATGGATACATCTATTTAGAGATCAATGAGAAGCAATGGACAGGTCAAAAGGTCATTTGAAAAGTATAAGCTTCAGTTGCACAGTGTTACAGTAGGACAACAGTATCTGCAGCGGAAACAGTAGGATGTATATAGTGGTATACATGGCATTCTGTAGAGATGATAGGGGGCGAGATCTTTTCAGGAAGAAATACCCTTTTTAGAAACAAAGGGGAAGAGAAGTTAGAAGCAGAGAGAGAATATTGACAGGGGCAGTCATTCAGTTAAAACAGGCAAAGCATGATTGTAGGGGGATTTACCTGAGCTAAGATTGTGGTCACTAGCATATAGATAGACAGATCATAGGGAGAGAAACCCCTTGCCATTGATGTCAAAGGGGGAGAGTAACTTCAAAGAGGAGAAGCATCATCATAGGGGGAGTTTTTGTATGAAGTTAGAGTGTTGCCCTCAATTACAAAGAGGGAGATTGTTGGACATATTTTCTTTGATTTGTGGTCATCGATGTCAACAGCCGATGTCATTACATTATAATGATGAGTTGGTATGAACAACGTGAATAAGAATCTACCTATAGCTTAGGAGAGGTAGCATGCAGAAAATCCATGTACAGAAGGACTAACAAAGTACAAGGAATTAAGAGCTCGGGAGAAATAGCGATGAAACAGATCAGAAGCTCAGAAGAGATGACGCACATCAAGCTTAGAAGCGATGACCCATAGGAGCCGTTCATTATCATTTCGGGACAGTCCAGGACTGTCATATTGAGGGAAAGTTAGAGGAATTAGATCTCAATAGACAGATGTGAAGCAGGAGCTTCGGAAGGTTTCCTAGTCGTTAGATCTAGATTTGATCTAGATTAAGTATTAGTCATCGATCTGGAATAGAAAAGGGGAACTATTAGATCAACAGTAGTCAACTTCGATGCTTACTACTTCAGAGAAAAGAAGCCTAGAATGGGTAATATTACCCAAAGGCTGAAGTCCCGAATTGTACATGAGTCATTCAATCCAAGGAACACTTCGGATAATATACCAACCATTAGATCGAGTAAAGTAGAAGGATACGATAAGAAATACCAAGGCCAAAGCCCCGGAGTCACGAACTCTCATCAACCATCGGATCTGGAAAACCCCTCGACCATTGATCTATTCAGAGTGTGCCAAGGTAGCAGTGGTCAACTTCAGCATTGACCACTTCGACAGAAAAGGGTTGAGAACATGTAAATTCACCTAAAGGCCAAAGTCTTGAAGTGGACATGAGTCGTCTGATCTGAGGAACACTTCAGATAATATATCGACCATTGGATCAAGTAAAGTGGAAGGATAGGATAAGCAAAAACCAAGGCTGAAGACCTAGAGTCACGAACTCCCGTCAACCGTCAGATCTGGAAAACCCCTTGACCATTGATTTATTCATAGCATACCAAGGTAGCATTGGTCAACTTTTGCGTTGACCACTTCGGCAGAAAAGGGTTGAGAACATGTAAATTCACCCGAAGCGTCGAAGTATGAAGTCATTCTCAGTCGTCTATCTAAGATACATTTCGGGAGTTATGACAACCGTTAGATCCAAGAGGAGAACATGTTCCACATGAGGAGATCCACTTCAGCAAGGACACATGGAGCAATCAGACGATAACAAGTGTCAAGGTGCAGTTGGAATTTCAAGTATGGGTAAGTCATGAATCTAAGTGACACGTGGCAGAAACTGAGTTAGTGCCACGTCAACAAGTGACATCAGCATCTACGTCACTCCGATAGTTTGTACTTCAAGAGTTTCACCACCAGCCAATGCCTGAAGTCCTGAAGTACCGAAATGAACAAGAACCCTTCATCGTGCAAGTAAAATCCAACCATCTGATCTACTTTGGCAAAATGAACTCCGTAATATTGAAGGGTTGTGAAGGAGAAATCACCCGAAGCACCGAACGCTGAAGTCAACATTGATCGTTGATTTAAGACAACTTTGGGAGAATTCTCAGTCGTCGATCCAAGACATAGATCAACGAATCATCCTGGCCATCCATATCAACATTTGATTAAGTCATAGGCATTGATCAAAGTACAGTGGAAATATAGAGTAAGCGTAAATCATGAAGTAGCGCTAACCCTTGATCTACTTTGGGAGCATTCTCAGCTAATGATCAAGCATAGTGGAAGGATAGCGTAAGTGGAGGTGTTAACCAACAGCAAGCAGTCACCACCACTTTATGACTTATTCAGTAGGTAATCACTACGAAGGAATTGCTACTCCAGAGTCCATGAGCCACGAATAGTCAAAGTTCTGAAGTGAATGAGAATAATTCATCTCAACTCTTGATTAAGTCGTAATCGTCGATTATGATTGAAGCCTTTAGATAAGGATCGTCTATTCATGGAAGATTAAATATGGAACTTCTAATCTACTAGTGAAAATTTGTATACTCACTTCGACAAAATCTGCTTCGGGAGATTTGAAAGGTTGCAAAGGCCTGAAGTCCCAAAGGATGAAGTATCGAAGAACACAGTCCCAGCACTAGACATATGGGGGATAAAAAGAAAAGGGTGAAAGAAGAGGTAGTTCTTAAATTAATAAGCCTGTGGTTTTGCGCATATGGTCACATGTAAATGGTTTGAAGGAAGCACCTCTGCAAAACTCGATTTCTACAATATTTGCAGAGACATGGAATCGAGTTAAAAATAAATCGATCCATACCTGTCATCGATTTACGAAAATCACTCTCACTGAATCAAAATAATTAACAATAATGTTTGAATAATAATAGTGATTATTGTTAATGTTAGAATGAAGAGGTGTGATGGTCCAAACAAAGGGACACAGTGGTTCATAGCTCACGCCAATTGGAAGAGTATATAAATGAGAGAGAGTGGTGAGAAGAAAGTGTCTCTTAAGTCATTATCAGAAGATCAAAACAAAAACAGATTCCAAGAAGAAGAACATAGGTTTCTTATGAAGTGAGAGTGGAAGGGAGGAGCATGGAAGGATTCATATTCTTACTAAGAAAATTGTAAAAACAAGGGAGTTGGTGCTTCCTAGGGTTGGTGCCCTAAATACAAGGGATTTGGTTCTTCCTAGTGTTGGTGCCCTAAATATAAGGGATTTGGTGCTTCCTAGGGTTGGTTCCATAAAAACGAGGGAGTCGGCACTTCCTAGGGTTGGTGCCCTAAAAACGAGGGAGTTGGTGCTTCCTAGGGTTGGTGCCCTAAAGAAGGGAATTGGTGTCTCCTAGAGTTGGTGCTCTAAAATGGATTGGTGTCCTTCACTATTCTTTATAAAACCTTGTAATTCTTGTTAAATATATTTATATAATTGATTTTGCATACAATCCATTGTTGATTTATTGTGGTAATCAATAAAATATAAAAAGTAACTGCTAATTCTGAAAAATGGGTAACACTGATTCACCCCCCCCCCC
>ML789715.1:3533-14888 GCA_009831015.1 Picea engelmannii | reverse complement strand
TCTCAATATTCCAACAACTTCCCCCTTCAAAAGAAACACTAGCATCAAGGATATAGGTGTGGAAAATATTACAGAACCAATGTTGGTTCCTAGAGGACATCTCTAGGCTGCATATCCTTCCATTGTATCAAGACTTCTTAAGTAGTACATTACATTAGTCAACCTTTTGTTATGGTCAGTGTTTTCTTTAGTTATAAGAAAATGGAGCCTCCTTCATCAAGTTTGAGCGGGCTAGTATGAACCCAATCATTTTTCCCCACTGCCTTCTACAAACATGACACGCGAAATCTTGAGTGGATCTTGAAGTGGGATGAGAAAGGCAACTTGTAGGCAACTTTTCCAATGATCTAGAGGATTTGACAAGGTCCATAGAAATTTGGTGCTAGTTTTAGGGCTCTTCTCTTTGAGAGAGGTCTTATTATAGGGTTGGAGACAAATAAACACTTGATCCCCTTCTCTAAAAGAACAATTAGATTGATGTTGATATCTATGTTGCTTCAATCTATTTTGAGCCAAAACCAAATTTCCCTAAAGTGTACTAAGAATGGCTACTATAGTATTAAGCATGTGATCCACTTCCTAAACCTTGGATGTGCATGGTAAGTATGAAGAAATTAAGGGAGGTTTTTTTCCATACAGAGCTTCATATGGTGACATTTTTCTAACACCATGATAGGTGGTTGATCCATAAATGAGAGACTTATATCCCACTCACTTCACCAACATGGATCCTCTATGGAAATGAATTTTTTTCTTTGATATCTCTACTCAAGATTAATTATAAGGCTTATATCTTCATTGTAATATACACACAAAAAATACAAGTGACAATTCAATAATAAACAGGAATTTGGACTTAAGTTCCTCTATTATTAATCACCAAGAAGGAAGACACTAATTGGCTATGCTTCTTGGCTTCAAGGATTATGTTCTTTTATGTTTGCAATGATTTGTGTTCATCTATCAACTGAGTGATACACTCTCCAACTATGTATGTGAAAAAGTCCACCAAGGATTCAAATCCACTTTATCACATATGTATTGTATTGGGATATGAATATGCAATTGCTTCTAAATTATAGTGGCCAAATACCAACGTTGCTTACAACAAGAGCCTTATACAACACTCCAACAATTAATAAATATCTATATTTCTCTATTACGATTCAAGGATAGAAATTATAATAATTTCAAAATGCCAATCAAGTAAATATGTGTATAATATCAGTTTTATAATACAACATGTTAGCACTAGAAGTTGTTCTTAGACTGCTTTAAGAACAAGCCTAATACCCATCAAGATTTGAAAAATTAAATCAATTTAAAAGGGTGATTTGTATTGGGTTTATGCTTGAGTGGATCAGCTAGAATGAGAAAAAAAGGGAGAGGGAAGGAAAATGCAAATCAGTAGGCTACACCATTGGGCAATGGAGTCATAAGCGTTTTGCAGATTGAAGGCAATCAATTTGCCTATTAGATAAATAGTGTGTATGATGATGAATGAATGAAAGAAAGAAAGAAAAAAGAGTCAACATATAAGTGAACAAATCAGCCTCACACCCTGCTCAACTCATAACGTCCACTGGTTTGAATGTTCACTGATTGGAAATACTTTCCAACAACGAATGTGAATGCTTAAATATAACATGTAATAAACTTCTGCAACAAATCCTTTACCATAGAAATCTCATACATGATATTTCTAATCAAACCTACATTAAAAGTAATCACATTCAATTAAGATGAGAATAGATATGAACAACAAAGAAATAATTATATGATATTACAGATCTCATGAGTCTTGAATGGCAGAAATATTTACAAAACAAGCCCTCATGCTTACAAATGATCACACACAGGGAAATTGTATTGCTCCAACTCTCTCCAGCCTCTCTTGGGTCATGGACTGAACCCTTTCCTTATCAAAATCCCCTCCATATATAGTGAATTCACTCTCTCTACTCTAAGTATTTCGAAACCAAGGAGCCACATAGGATCCTCCTCAATTTTAGGACTCTGTTACAAAAGATTCCAACAAAAACATAACAAATTCCTATTTTTTGGGATCTTGTCTATTGTGATAAATGCCTTTTGAAATAGGTCATGTTGCTTGATTTGGTGATGGAACACATGTCTCTCATGTCTAACTAACTCCTAGGAAACCATTTGAACATTCACCGACAGCTGGCAACCCCCCCATAGCTCGGATTTGTCAAATTGTTAGAGTTCACAACGCCTCTGCAGGATGCGTTGCAAACATTCCTGTAGGTGATGTTTTTATCTTTTCTCCAAAAATATGAAATGGGTCGGGCTGATTTTTTGTCAGAAAATCAAACACGTCATTTTTTTCCTCCACACAAAATTTCAGAAGAACCCAGATCGTGATTTGAAATTTATGATTAAAAAAAGACTCTATTGTGTGCTAATTGCTACAAATTGTCCCAAATTACTAGTTCGCAACACCAGTGAGTCCAGGCGCAAAATTTCTTGTAGCATCATGTACAAGTAAAAAGGTAGGTTCATCATTTATTTACACATGAAATGGATCAAGAGCCTAATGCGATACTGGTACACCATATTAAATTGGACTTCACAAGTAAAATGTCTCTAAATCATCTTGAGGACATTGTCAAAATATTTTGTCATACAATTCCTTGGAACTCCCTTGGATAAATTTTCATCCTTGAATTTTGGCTTTAGAAAGACCCTGGAAAAATATGACTTGAAAGACATGTCTTTGAACCGTATCTCTCCAATTGTTGGAATCTCTGTTGTTGTGGCTATGGTTTGTTCATTCACACAAAACTCCAAGTTCCCAACTTTGGCTTTAATACCATCAAAATTGAGGGCAAATTGTTTTGCAACCTCAACATGTCCTCTCTGCATCTTTTGACAAAACATATAGCAGTCAACCCTTTGGAATGCCTCCTTCATAAAGGGATTATAATCTACAATTTGAATTTCAAAAGGCTCGGTCCTAACAACATCACCTCCTTTGTGTATTTTCCTCTCAGGTGTTGTCTCCATGTTCACAAAATCAAAATCTAGCTCAAATGGTACCAGAGAATGTATAACACAGCACTAAAAAATTGATAGAGAATTACATGAGTAACTTGAGATCTGTTGATAGACACTGGTAATGAAATATTCAACTGAAAGAAGGAGGAGTTTGATATGATAATTCATAAAAAGGTAGACAAGGTCAGGATCAACAAAATCTTTAGAAGTTTGCAGCACTTCAAAACCTCGTTTCAAAACCCAAGGAAATTCACCCAAAACTTCTTAAATGCAACCTGGTAGGGATAATAATGATCAGTGGTGAAGAAAATATGTTGATTGATATCGGAAAATTCGTTGAAAAATCAATTTAGGAAGACTGGTAAAAAAACAGAGTGTTTGTAGCACTCAGCTTTCTAATTTTGACAGTTTGTAGCGCTACAAGTTTACACGCACCTTACCAAGATAGCAGTAAAATATTTAAGGAGGCTTCTGCATTTAGGTTAATATTTATTGAGATTTAAATCCTAAGAAAGAATAAATTATGGAGAGACCCTAAAACCTACACTCCCAACAATTGGTAGCGCATATTGAACTAGGATAATCTGTAGCGCCAGAATTCTAGGGTTCTGATTATAACATAGATGTAAACATTCAAATGAATGGAACGGAAGTTGGGATACCTGGTACTAAGGAGTTTTCTTGAATTGATGGAGTTAAAACCACTACCACTACTATGAACTCATTCAACTGATCAAAGAGTAAGTCTGCAGCGCCGAGTTTGTAGCGCTCCAAGTTTGCAGCACTCTCAACATTTTGGACCAAAAATTGAATGATGGCTTCTTCTCATTTGAAATTCACTCTCACTACAATGATGAATGTGGAGATGGCACTGACAAACTTGATATGGATGCATGACACATTTATAAACCAATTTGGAAAGATTAGTTACATGTTGATCTTTGAGTGCTACGAACTGTTTATGGAAAGTTGGTATTTTGATGACTTCACTCCAACCGAACTGATGTGATAGTCAGAGTTGACATATGATCATTCCTTTATCCATCTCAAGTACTATGTTTTATGTTAACATGATATACACAACAATATTCCACTATCAAACATGAATAAGCATCGCTATGTCATGGCTCAATTAGATAACTAGAATCTCAATGGCATACTCATCCAAGCCAAAAATCTATTGTATGGTTACTTATTTGGAAAACAAGACAACACACATGAAGACTCTTGTTTTCTCTTGATGGTATTTATCAAACCATTAATGCAAAGATTTGACTTGGAATTCTTTACCACAAACACTCCAGCAATAAATATTTCAATCTACTAGCAATATAACAAATTGTTTGTTAGGATATTTAAACACTTAGGAGTTAGTTAAGATCAATTTGGTATAATGTGTCGTTAGGTTAAAGTGTGTTTCTTTAGTATGCATTAGTATGCGTTTGTAATCCTACAGTCATGATATGTTCCCAACATAGATTTATCTGAAGACTCATATTCTCCTCGATCTTAATGACTACATTGATTCATGCCTTAACACCCAATTGGTCCATGATCTCTATTTAAAGAGCATGGAGGGTCATTTGTTGATGATCGATTGTGAGAAACTCTCTTGTAATATTTTTATTTTTCATTAATAAATTTCCTCAAGTGGCCATGTAGGATGGGGTTGTGGATGTTTTACCACAGGGGTTTTACCACGTAAAAACATCGGTGTGTTGATCTTTGATATAGTTGTGTGAGTGGTTAATGAAGGTGTGCATCCTCGGTTGGAACACCTGTGTTGTTGAACATGGTATCATATCACATTTGAATACCCACTCTCGTTGTAGATCGAGAGCTTGAAGATGTGTTCCTGCATCTCTAGTTTCTGCTATTTTTGTACATTTATGGGTTGAGAAGAGTATTACATTGCATCTGGAGCACTCAATTCAGTTAGGAATAGTATTTGTTTCACTAAAAAATGTTTATGTTTCCCCAAGATATGGCCATTTCAATCAGATCCCGAGGTATAAAGCCTGAATACGCCCTTTTAAATTTTTACAAAGATAATATTTCGGTTTTCTATTTTTTTTTCTAGGTTGCTACTCTTTTTGGTCTATGTATGCTCTTTTCCCTGCACTCTGTGTGATCTTGAAAAATTAGAAACAGAGCAGAAAGTGTTTTCTTGTTTGTGTATGCTCTTTTCTATGCACTCTGTGTGATCTTGGTAAATCGGAAACAAAGAGAAAACTTGCATTTTTTGGCTGAGCTAACCAAGATCTAACCCATTGTTGCTTTCAATAAGTGAATTTTTTTTTTGTATGTGAACACATGAAAATAAGTTTTTTTTAGCATGCACTTCAACGTCATCTTCAACAACAACAACCTCCTTCTTAAGATTATCATGTGTTTTGCACTAGCTCACTTGGTTGAAAGTTGCTTTATTAAGTAAGAGGTATTGAGTTCAAGTATTTTTTTTGTTACCTTTTTTGAAAAAAATCATGCATTCATTGTAAAGTGCATTTCACATAATTTATAAAAGTGAATCATTTTAAGTAGCTTTAATATTTTTTTTAGTTATTTTTTTTTGCATGTAACTTTAATTTACAAAGTAACTTCATTGTAAAAGTGATTCACACTTATTCTATAAAAGTGGGTCACTTCATAGTAACTTATTTAAAAGTGAGCTGATAGGAAAAGTTAGATAAGGAGGAGAATCAACACGCGGACCAACTTCTTCTTGCCACGTGGCTCTTCAGTGATAATTTATGCTTTTTTTTCAAAATGCCATAACTTTCACATCTGAAGTCCATTTTTAGTACTGTTTTTTTTTAAACAACCTATTTTTTTGAAAGCTTTCCATTTAGACCATCAGTCTTATATTTCAAATACACATTTTTTGCATATTTTAATATGACTTCTCCCAATAATGTTTTGCTTACTAGCACCAACTACTTCTTATGGACGATGTACTAAGAAGTAAAGGATTGTACCGGATTACCTTGAGAAAAGAACAAGAACTTGTTGTTGATGAAAAGAAAGTCAAATGGGATAACAAGAATGACGAAGCACATGGACTAATCAAAATGTCCATCTCTCCTTATTTAAGGTTCCACCTTCAAGGAATTAATGCCCCTAATGAAGCTTGGGAAAATATTCAATATCTATTTGGTAAACACAATATTGTTTGAGCCCATCAATTAGAAAATAAGTTAATGACTTTAAGTCCCAATGATTTTTCCTACATTGAAGATTATTTATCTAAGTTCAAAACACTTAGACTTTTATGTATAGACTGCAAAATGGACTTGAAGAAAGTTCAATGCATATATGCTATTCTTGCTAACCTTGGTAGTCCATATTATGTTTGTGTATCTACCTTTCATGCCACCAAAGAATCTCTGAGTCTTATAAAGAACCCTCTCTTGAGTCTTTTTGTGATACTCTGATTCGAGAGAAAGATAATCTTGTGCAACTTGGATTGATTGGCACTACAGTTACATCCAACAAATCCTTGGTGGCCCAGAAGAAAGATAAATCCAAGAATACCAAGATGCAACATCCTCGCCAAAACAACAAACAAAACAAGGGTACCAAACCCTTTCAGCTATCTTCTACTCCTAATGGTGACAAAGGAGAAAAATACAAAAGTAAGAAGACTGACAGACATTGCAACTTTTGTGGGAAAGATGGTCATGTGAATGTTTTAAAAATATGGAAGCCTTAGAAGCAGCAATGAAGAAGCACGGCATCAGTATTGATTATTCTTCTTCTTCTCATGGACATGCACTTTTTGCTTCTGATTTCTCCTTCAATGCAACTTCTATTTCTTCTTTTGATAAGTGGCTTATCGATTATGGAGCATCTTATCATACAACTAAGGATAAAACCATATTTTATGCTCTTAATAAATGTAACACCAAGAAAATATTTGTTGGTAATGATAGATATATTAGTGATGTAGGGTCTAGAAGAGTTCAAGTAGATAATGGTCATTTCAATGATGTATTTTTTGTTCCAAGTCTTTCCTGCAACCTTCTATTAGTGTATCATATCACTCATTCAGGTGAAGGTAAAACCATATATCTTTCACCTCACCAAGTTGTAATTAAGGATTTAAAAGATCCTAATCATGTCCTAGCAACTGAAATTGTTGATGATTTTACCAGGTTGTACAAGTTTGACAAGTTTGGTTCATCATCTTTTCCATCAGTTTTTGTTGCTCATAGCGATAACTTGAGCAAACTTTGGCATGAGTTGTTTAGTAATCTAAAATATCGCTCATTACAATAACTATGTAATCAACATATGGTGACTAGTCTTCCTCTCATTTCTTGCATATATGGTGTTGGTGCCAGTTTTTTTCTCGGAAAACATCATCAAGATAATTTTGATAAGCGTGCCTCTTTGGATGCCTCGAGCTCTTTGTAGCTTTTTCACTGTGATTTGTGTGGTCCGCTTTCTTCTCATTCTTTCTCTAGGTGCAAGTATTTATTAACTTTCATTGATGACTTCTCAAAACGCACTTTGGTTTACTTATTAAAACTTAAGAGTGAGGTTTTTTACAATTATTTGGCCTACAAGGCCCTTGTAGAAAAAAAATATAGACATCAACTTCAAAGGTTAAGAACAGATAATGGAGGCGAATATGTGAACAATAAATTTACAAGTTACTTCATTGCATAAATCATTCAAATGACACATATTGTTCCATATACACCACAGAAAAATGGTGTTCTTGAAAGAAAGAATCGCACATTAAAGGAAATGGCTAATTGTATGATTCAATCTAAAGGATTAAGTCTTCATTATTGGCCAGAAGCCATCAAATGTGAAAATTACATAGCTAACCACACTCCCACAAAGGATCTAAAAATATATAACACTCGAAGAAGAATGGAATAAAATGAAGCCAAATGTAAGCCACTTTCATGTATTTGGTAGTGTAGCATGGGCTCACATTCTTGATGAGAAAAAGGAAAGCTTTATATCCTAAAAGTGAGAAGTGTATTTTTGTTGGATATTATGAAGATTTTAAAGGTTACAGACTTCTTCAACCTCATTACAATGAAATTATTATTAGAAGAGAAGTTAAATTTGATGAAAATATCTTGGCCTACAAGCCTAATTCGGCATTTTTTCCATCTTCAGCCTACGAGCCTAAAATTGAAAAGATTGTCGAGCGATCTTGTTTCCCTTCACGCTTGTCAAACTCAAATTTGAAGGCACATTTGTATGGCGATAGTTTACCCCTTTTTCGTTCTGGATGGCTATTTAACAAAAAAGGTATGCCCTAGGAGCTACAGTTTGCTAGGAGAGTTTTTTCGAGTATAAGTTTACCCCTTTCCCGGGCCTGAGGAACTAAAATTATGAAAAAGGGCCATTCTCCTTGGTTTTAGTTTATCTCTTTTTTGGGCCTTGGAGATTATTTACAAAAAAATGAAACCCCTTGGAGTCTTATTTAAGCCCTTTTCAGACTCCCTAAGTAAAAAAATATTGTTGAGTGACTTTATTCCTTTCACACTCGTTAATTGGTCCAGAAAGAATATCTATTTGGCATAAGTTTAACACTTTTTCCAGCCAATAGATTACCTAGGAAAAAGGTACTCCTTGGGAGACATGTCTCACCGGGAGAGTTCTCCTAAGTTAAATTTAATACTTTTTCGGGCTCAGGAGACTAAATTTACGAAAAAGGAGGTGAGTCCATAGTTAAGATATTTTCACACTCCTTAAAATTGAAAAGATAGCCGAGTGATCTTGTCTCTATCACACTCATTAAAATGGTTTTGAAGAGACATCCTTTCAGTATAAGTTTAACCCTTTTCTGGACTGACTTGACTATGTACGAAAAAGGAATACTCTGGCCCTAGTGACCAACAGAGTTCTCCTTGGTATGATTTTATTCTTTTTCGAGCCCTCGAGACTAACCTTACAAAAAATATCACTCCAGAATCTTATTTATGTGTTTTTCGGACTCTTTAAAAGTGAAAACCACCGAGCTTACCTTCTCAGGGCTCGTAAAACTTTACATGGAAGGAGTTTTGTTATGTCATTTCCTAATCACAATGTATGTTTTATCCTTGTGTCTTTGTCCTAATGTCGGATTCTTGTTGCAATTATTGAACCTTTAGAGCATTCCTTAGGTGAAAGCCTTGTAGCATTTTTTCCATTGTGATCTGACACATTGACCCATGGAGGAATTTTTTTGAGTGTCCTTATCCTGCACATGTCTCCTTGCATTGAACATCAGTGTGTTCCGTGCACTTGGAACCAGTTTTCTTGCCCGCGACACTCGTTCCTCCTTTGTAACGTAGCATTCTTTTATTCTTTTTCAAGATCATTAAATATTTGAAAAAGACAAAAAAATAAAATATTCCAAAAAGAGGGGATGGGATATACATTTTCTCTTATCGGCAGCAAGATCATCACGCTTGTACAAAGCACATCCTTTTGTTTGTTCTGTAAGCATTGGGATCTAGTATGGCCTTAGGAAGTTGTTCTCGTTACATAGAGTTGTGTACTCCTCTGTTTGGTTACTCTTCCAGACATATGGAGAGTTTGTGGTGCCTCCTATGTCACAGAATTATGTCAATAATATGTTGCTTGAGTCTCATCATTTTTCGTGCTTTTGTGCAAGGGAAATTTTTGTTGGATTACTGAGAGGGGGGGTGAATCAGTAATAGAGCAATTTATTCCCTTTTTAACCATATAATCCAAGTGTTATATCAATGAAACATTATCATCCAATAACTGCAGAGTAAATAAGCAATGAACAAATGAACAATCATACACATACACAATACACCAGTGTTTTACGTGGAAACCCAAATCGGGAGAAAACCACGGAATGATTTTTCTTATATGTCTTGAAGAATTACATTCATTGGAAGCATCAAGTTCCTTTGTTTTCCAGCTGCAACTGGAAGGAGACTCCAACCCCCTAGTTTCTCAGGCTACAACCTGAGGGAAGCTCCAACTCCCCAATTCTCTGGCTACAACCAGAAGGAGGCTACAATCCCCTATGTTCTCCGGCTACAACCGGAAGGTGGCTACAACCACCTGTCCTTGCCCCGTCCTGCCACCCTAAAGTAGAAGTAGAATGATGGAACCACTGCCACACTATCACTGTGAGATATACCACTATAAACTTGTACCAATAAATCTGAACCATGTATTAACCTGTACCTCAACCTATAATCAACTTGTACCATAAACAAGTGCATCAACCATGCACCAACCTCTAATCAACCTGTACCATAAACAAGTGCATCAACCATGCACCAACCTATAATCAACCTGTACCATAAACAATTGCATCCAACCATGTACCAAGTATGTACCAATCATGTGTCAACTACTCATCAATATGTACCAACATCATCAACTATACACCTCATGTATGTGCCAACTCATCAACTACTTGTCTCAACCATGTACTCAACATGTACCTCAACCAAAATCCCTCATCAATTACATCATCCAAATATGATTTGTAGCTCTATAATAGACTTGGTGTATATGATCACATTCCTGCAAACCTTCCTTAACTTTAACAACAAGACACTAGCATTTTCATCAAACTTTTCTTTAGTCTCACAAGACTAGTTTTGGATTAGTCAACAACCCTGACTTGAAATAATCATAACTTTGAACCTGTAATGTATAAAGATATGAAACTGATACATAATGTTATTCAGTGTTTTTTATTCAATTCCTCCAATTTTCACTACTTGGAACCTCTCAGAAAAGGATTTATAGAAAAAATGGCATACCTTACTGAATTCTGGGTTATTCTAGAGAACGACCTTGTAGAGCGTGCCCCGCAAAAATTTGTTGATGAAATGATATGAAAAAATTACACAGCATACTAAATACTATACCCTAACCAACACATTTTGTCTCACTAAATTTGGATCTGTTATGAATAAGTTATAACGTTTTTACCCGAAACACCTAATTTTGACTAGTTTTGGGACTGGCCACAAACCCTATTTTCCACGAAGTGTAACTCCCAAAATACAACGACCCACAAGATGAATTTTTTTATATATATACTTGGATATGTTTAATCACTTTCATAGAAATTTCACAGTCTGAAGCATTATATAAAAATAGTTATAGCGAAAATGGTGAGATGGCCTGTAAATAGCATACCTTAGAAAGCACCATCAAAAGAATTTATCCTTCCTTGCATTTCGGCCTTCGTTTCTTTACCTTCACTCAGAATTCTAGTTTAGATATCCTTGGTTACCTCAAACACATATAGATATTCAATATTCTCAAGTGTGATTCAAATGAGAGAGCCTTGCCTCTTATTTATACTCTCCAAGTAGCTTCCTTAAAAACATCTTCTAG
>ML789714.1:176582-240522 GCA_009831015.1 Picea engelmannii | reverse complement strand
CAATATCCATGAGGAATTGATTATGAGGTCATGTTTGGGGAACCCTTTTAATTCTTTATTAAATGAAATGGAATCTCTATGGGTGCATGATGAAGGGAGGGAAGGATACATGCCAACATACACAAAATAGAGAAAGAAGATTAACAACACAGAAACATAAGCCAACATTACATAATAGACAACGTATTTTTCTGGGATTAAGCACATGATATACATGATTGATATTTACAATTGGTTGACAACATAATGAGAAATTTGAAAAGGACAGAGTGAGAAAAATTTACCGATCTGGAAGTCATTGTTGGTCTAGTGTGCTTCTTTGTTTCTCTTTGTCTCTGGCTCTTTGGTTGGGTCCCTGCATCTCTTCTTGCTGTGCCTCTCTGTCTATGTGGTGGGTCTATGTCTCTCTCCCTTTGTAGTTTGGATGTTGAGTGAAGTCTCTATCTATCTTTTTGGATTGTTTGGGAGGGTCAAGGGTTTAGTTTTGACTGTCTCATGTGGGTTTTGTTTATAGTGGAATCAAGTAGTGTTTTGTGGGATCAGGGATTAAAATATGTTATATATGTTACATATAAAACATACATATGTTTTTGAATTTTCCCTATTTTTTTTTAAATCATATTTACCATATCAATTTAGTCTTCTTTCAACATTCAATATGCATATAGTGAAACATAAGTAAGCATGTAAAAAAAACACAAGAAGACACAAACATTTATCCTGGGAAACCCTTCTTCACAAGGGTGAAAAAACCAACAAAATTTTCTTAGAGAGAATATCCTTTCTGATACAATATAACCAAGAACTGGCTCTATGAACTAGAGAAAACCAACAAGGAATAATACTTATCTCTATAAGAGATAACCCAACAATGAAGCTGCATTAAACCAAAGTACCTGACCTCCAACGGAGTATCACCAAAAGAAAAGATAAACCCTAGCGAGGGTTATGAGGAAACCCTAGCCAAATTATGTCCTTATTCCTTCCTTCTTCACCTGACTACTGCAACTGCTACTCTCCATAATACTTGTGATCTAGATGAGTGAGAGTGTGTGTCAAATGAGGAAGGCATTACCTTTATTTATACTGGGCTACGAAGGTGTATTTCCCAGTAGGGATGAATTTTATTCATAGAAAAATGTATTTCCACTTTTCCTTTTTCCTATGGGTAAGACTTCTATTCTAGAGAATTATATTTCTTCTTTAATATTCTTTTGTGGGGGGGGAACTTCTCTTCTAGGATATTATAATTTATTTTGAGTCTTATTTGATTTGTTCAAGGTTTTCCTTTGACTTCTTGGCATGTTCATCTCTAAGAAAATTTATCTCAGAGGTGAATACCTCCCATTGCTACCAAAAACATAAACACTCCATCTTAGCTAGGGATGTATTCTCTATGATGTTATCCTCTGGTCCTCATAGCCCCACAACCTATGCCATGGTCCTCATATTACACCATGGTCATGCAGACCATGATACGAGTAGCATCATCACGTCACACATGGATACAACCAATGTGGACCTATCAATCTCATCTAGGGACTACAACACGCTATAGAACACTAGGGATACAACCTCATAGTCTATTTCATCAAAGGTCAAATCAACTCATTCAATAGAGGAGTAGGACATGGAAAATATCCCAACCACATGGGATACACTCCAAGGGTCACTGGGCACCAACCCAATATTTCATCATAGGTCAACCCAACTCAGTTCATCGAGGAGTACGACCTAAAAAATATCACAACCGCTTGAGCTAAACCTCAAGGGTTGTTGGGAACCAACCCAGTACAAATTATTAGTCCATCGATAAGTGTCATACTCAACTCATTCCATTGAGGAGTACGACTTGAAGAATGTCCCAATGGATCGATATGCACCTCAAGGGTTGTTGGGAACCAACCCAATATATCATCATAGGTCAACCTGACTCATTCCATCAAGGAGTATGAACTGGAGAATGTCTCATGAAGTTGCAACCATTAACACTCCCTCTTAACAAGAAGGGAATTCTCTACCATTCCAAGTTTATCACAAAAGTAATCAAAATTTTACTTGGCAAGGGACTTGGTGAGAACATTTGCAATCGTCTCATCTGTAGGAAGGTACTGCAACGATACTACTTTCCTTAAAACCATGTCTTGAATGTAATGAAACTGTCATGAGACATTGGATTCTCTAAGATCTTCACACAACTCTAGTTATTTCAATGAATCATGGTGGGATCTAGCATCTATCCAAAAAATATTTCAAGGAGATTATGAATCCACACTACTTCATGTACTACCATACATAATGTAATATAATGGGCTTCTATGGTATTCAAGGCCACACAATTTTATTTCCTGCTACACCATGAAACCATGGTAGACCCAAAACTAAAGCAACACTTGAATGTGCTCTTCATGTCCACTATGCTCCCTGCCCAATCAGAATCAGCATATCCCTATAGTATCATGTCAATAAAGGAATCATATCTCATTCCATATCTAACTATGCCTCACAAGTATCCCAACACATGCTTCAAAACTACCCAATGCATCTATTTCAGCTGACACATGAACTATCTAAGTGCACTCGTTTCATACAAAATATATGGTCCGGTGTTAACCATATACATCAATTATCAAATCAGTTGTCTGTACATAGTTGTATCAATCATGTCTGAATCAAAAGAAGTCTCATTCAACTTCTTCAGATTTGACACCATCGGTGTAACCATGGACTTACAGTCCAACATCCCAAATCTCCTCAAAATCTCAATTGTATACTTCCCTTGACTGAAGAATATCTCATCAGTTATCTACCACACCTATAATCCCAATAAACAGTGAATCATTCCATGATATTTCATTACACATTCATAGTCCAAATCATGTTTTCACCAAGCAATGAGGCTCTCTGCTCTGATGATAAATAAATCATCAACATACAGTATCAAAATCAGGGACTCACCATCAACAACCTTATAGTACAGGTTGGAATCAACAACACTCTTGTTGAAACCCAAACTCATCAGGTATCCATCAATCCTCGCATACCAATCATGAGGTGCCTTCTTGACTCCATACAGGTCCTTCTTCAACCTGCACACATGGGACTCCTTCCCATGAATCATAAAACCATTTGGCTTCTCGATGTACACCTATTCCTTAATATCTTTGTTGAGGAAGGTTGTCTTTACATCCATTTGATGTAGTCTCCAACCCATGGTTGAATTAAGAGAAATTATATTTCAAATGGAGGTGTATCGAGGAACAAGAGAGAATGTGTCCTCATAGTCTATTCCCTCTACCTAAGAGAATCCTCTCACCACAAATATTTCCTTATTTTTTTTTATGATTTTGTCAGCTACATGTTTGATCTTATATATCCACTTATAACTCACCATATAATTCCCCTTAGATATCAGAATAATATCCCACGCATCATTCTTCATGATGGACTAATACTCCTCCATCATGAAATATCTACATACCTGCTGACTAGATTCCTTCTCATCACATGAAGGATCATAATCGATGATGTGGATCATCACTGCAACATAGCTTGAGAATATACAAGGTATCTTGATATCTCTGAAAGTACCACAGGGAGCTACATGTTTCTTTACCTCCTACAAAGTATGATGATCCCATGCAGGCCTCTTCTGGCCTACTGCAATACATCAACATGATCTACTAGATCAACTGGATCAACAAGATTAACTATCTAAACATTCTCAACTGGATCCCACTGAACTAATGAAGGATGAGGCGAAGAAAAAACCATATCCTCTTACTTCTCACTGTCAATCTCCATGTGAGATCCTCTAGACCTCCTGAAGGCTACCTCCTCCTTAAAGGAAACATCCCTTCTCACCTCAATTTGTCTTTGACCTAGGATGTAGATCTCATATGACTTTGAAGATTCCCTATACCCAACAAATGTACCCTTTCTTCGTAAAGGGTCTAACTTTGTCCTTTCCTCCTTGGTTATGTGAATGTAAAAATGGAACCCAAATATCCTAAAGTGTCCAACTTTAAGCTTAATTTTGGTGAAATCCTCCTCTAGAGTAATGTTTCTCAAAATCCAAGTCTGAAGATCACATAGTATACATATCCACTCAAAGAAGAAATTGTCATACACCCACACAAATATGAATGCACCAAGTCCAAGATTCCATTGGATCTATTGCAACTACCCAGAAAATATCCCTTGGCATTATTTCTAGGAAAGCAACCTTCACAAATTCCATCATGCTCTACATAGAGAACTGGTAGACCTGTCACCATCTTCCCTAGAGTGGGAAGTGTTACGAGGAAAATATCTTTATGGCATGCGGTAAACCACAATAGATGGAATGACATGTAGAAATCAACTCTAATCCTAGGTATGATATATAAATGAAATGATAAAAAGACAAGGCCAAGATCCTACCTTGTCCAGACGTTTGATGAAGACCATCGTTGAGCATGCAACTCAAATATTTATACCTACAACCTATCCTCAACAACCAAGATATGCAAGAATATGGTGACAATATATAGTGTTAACATATGTATTAGCAAAATCCATTAACATACATGACAAATATTCCCATGGAATAATAATTCAAATATTTGAAAGATATCAATTGGATGAGAAAATACTATTTCTACTTAAATAATCAACAGAAGTATATAGGTCACAAACCTTTGTAATGATACACATTGAAAATTAGAAACTAAGTCCCTATAGCTGAGCCTCCACCACTTCAATCCTCCGCTAAAGGCAAGCTCATATAAAGGAGACAATGAGGTTCTCCATCAAAAATAAGGAAGAGCTTGGGGACTGAACAAGGGGTTCATACTTTCAAGGACAAAGGGATGCAGACTCAATATGAAGTGAAATTTCTCCAGAGTGTCTTTTATCTCAAAATTGAATTGTTCAATATCTCAAGGCCTGGATATTGCTCAATTTATAGCCTTCAAATGTAACTAAAGGGCCGATTCAAAGTGTTTCTAGTATATGGAAGGTCAATGATCATGGATCTCCTGGCATGACATGGAAACCTGAAATAATTTTAAATTTTTAGCACCAAACCTGATGTACGTGGGATGTAGTGGACAAACCTACGTATATGCTTGTTGTCTCACCAATAGGGCACATATATGTGGAATTTATTTATTTTTTGGCTCTGGAAGGTACAAAAGGTGACTTCTAGTCTGCATAGGTAAATGGAAAGTCCATCCAAGCAATTTGCATGGGGTGAGGAAAAATAATTTGTAACAGGAAGAGATCTATCATGAAAATGAGAAAGTATACTATGCCATAACTCACTCAGACTGATAGAATCATGCATTAGGGCCTGAACTGGTCGAACTGTTAATATGTAGAAAACTCCTTGTTTGGTCATACTACTTTATGTCTCAAACTAGATACTATCTAATATGTTGTCTTCTGCAATCGTCACTATAGCTCCCTATCATATCTATCACTAGTGACCTACCTCCATGGTAACCTTCCTAGAATAAGAAACAAGAAGAAAACATCTCCATGGAAACGTCCATCTAATTTAACAAGATAACCTGCTTGGAACAATAAACAAGAATAAGAATATCTCCCAGAGGAGATCAATTTAGCTTCCAAACAAGTGCATCTCATAATGATCATAACTTCAATAGATCAGAATGCAACATAAGATCATAATAATTCCATAAAAAATATAGGCATATAAAAAACAATCAAGACTGGAGTCTTCACTTCTAGGGAGGGTGTGTTGTTTCTCTGAATGTATTGGATTTGAGATCTTTTAGATCTACATATTTTCGCTTCGACAAAATATTCCTTATCCTGCAAACACCCTCATGATAATGATACAATTTTAAACATATACAAGTGCATACCTATGAAATTTGTAGCACCATACAACTTGTCTTCTAAGATCAATGCTTATGCAACTGGCAACCAGAAGATATAGCTGCAACTCATGACTGACAACTACAACTGGCACGAAGCAAGTGGCACTGAAACTGCAAGTGGCACAAAGAAACCAACACTGCAATTGCAACTAGCACTACAACTATAACTGGGACTACAACTACAACTGTAACTGTAACTGGTACTACAACTGCAACCAACACTACAACTACAACTGAAACAACAATTGCAACTACAACTGTTGCAATTGTCCAATCTGTTTCTTAATGATCTTGACAAGGTTTATTGCTCGAGAAATGGAAAATTTACATCAATGTGTTAAATCTCACGATTTTCCTTCCAGTGATTAGACTGTCTTGAAGGAAAGTTGCTCTGAAACCATGTTGATTTTTCATTAGTTTTGTTAACATTAGATTTACCATAGAAATTAAGTCTTCTTTCAACATTCAATAAGCATATATTGAAATATAAAGAAGCAGGTAAGAAAACAGAAGAAGACACAAAGATTTATCCTGGGAAACCCTTCTTCACAAGGGAGAAAAACACAAAAAACAATTTCTTAGAGAGAACATCCTTGCCAATACAATACAACCAAGAACCAACTATATCCACTAGAGAAAACCAACAGGGAACAATATTGATCTCTATAAGGGATAACCCAACGATGCAACTACATCAAACCCTAGCCATAGCACTAGAGTAACTGGCGTCCATCGGCGTACCACAAAGACAAAAGATAAACCCTAGGAAGGGTTACGAGGAAACCCTATCCAACTTGTGCCCTTCTTCCTTCCCTCTTCGCTGGAATGTCGCAACTGCTACTCTCCACAAGACTTGTGCTCTAGATGAGTGAGAGTGTGTGCTAAATGAGGAATGCATCACTGGTATTTATACTGGACTGGGAAAGTGTCTTTTCTAGTAGGGTCGACCTGTGTTCCTGGAAAAATATAGTTTCAATTTGTCTTTTTTCTGTGGGGCCGACTTCTTTTCTAGGATATTCTAATTTCTTCTGAGGATTCTTTGATCTATTTAATGGTTTTCCTTTGACTTGTTGTCATCTTCATCTCTAAGAAAAGTTATCCGACAGGTGAACACCTCCCACTACTACCAAAAACATCAACATATGTAACATATATATGTTATATATATGTTACATATAAATATAATATCTAAATATTACATATAAATATTATATAAAAATTATATATTACATATAATATATAAATATTATATCTTATATAAATATTATATATTATAAAATATTATTAACCATACTTATAGTATATAATTGACCATATTTAACCATAGTTTATCGTGGTTCATGACAAATATCATTGAGAATAACTTATTTAGTAATCCACCCACCCATAAACTCCTAACCCATATTGGCCTATGTTTATAAATGTGGACTTCTATCCAACATTGGTCCCTTCTCAAAACTAGGTCCACCTATCCCTAACCCATCCATTGACCCATTAACCACTCAAGCCACTAAAATCACAACCCACTAATCTCAGTAAATCATTAATCCTTGAACATCATTAACCATATCCATTTTCATTGACCATTAATAACCATATTGACTATGATATCTAAGACCCTTATGAACTTTTTCGCCCTATGTTGATCCCTAAGACGCCATATTAAGACTAATCCCTAAAACCCCTATGACCGAGTATTTGACACTAGGAATTTGACAGTACAAAATATTGATCACTATAACCATCTTGGACATAGTATAAGTCCCAATCTCAATGAACCTTGAATTAACCAAAATAATATGACCATAAACCCCCTAGGACAAAAATATCGATAAATATAAAATCTCGATTAGTATAATCCCCCTTGGACATAGTGTACCCCAGATTTCCATGAACCTATAATTAAATGGTCTCCCCTAACCCAATCACTTTATCACACATTATGACACAAAAAATCAAGTTAACCCCTAAG
Organism: Picea engelmannii; assembly: GCA_009831015.1. NCBI lineage: Eukaryota > Viridiplantae > Streptophyta > Pinopsida > Pinales > Pinaceae > Picea > Picea engelmannii. The sequence goes on along the minus strand of ML789714.1, from coordinate 232,665 downwards.
GCACTATGGCCACTAACCACTAAGCCACTAATATTCTATGACCAGTAATTTTTATGTTCCTCTACATTGTGTACCTCCTAATCCCTATGAGCCTTGACATGTCTAACCCTTGAAACAATAACCCCCTTTCACATAGAAAACATGAAGACAGGAACCTCTTAAGAAACTATAATCCCAAACACACTAGCCTCCTATAAATGCATTAACCTCTTAAGACATTATGATCTCAAACACACTAACCCTCTCCTACACCGACCCATTAATACATTATTACTTTGAACACACTAACCCACTAATAGAATTTGATCATTGATCCATTTTATCCTTCATGCAATCACCCCCTAATAATTATGACTTTGAACACAATGAATCCCTATTATATGGTAACCCCTGACAATCACTATCAACTTGAACAGGGTATACCCTCTTTTCCCTAAGACTCTTGAAACAATCACCCTAGTGAACATAGTGTGACCTCAAACACACTAAAAAATGAATACATTATGGTTCTGAACATATTAACATCATAATAGATTGACCCTACTGATACACCACGACTCTTAACCCCTATAACCCTTGATCTCTTAATTTACCATTTTTATTTATTTAAATTTTATTATAATGCATTTAGAAAAGTATGAGGTTAATTAATATGTCATATATGGTCAACAATATCTTTGACATTAAAGTATCGTGTCATGGTATAAAATCTCAATCAATATAACCCTCCTTGGACATAGTATACCCCTCAATATCCATGAACCTTGAATTAAATGATCTCCCCCAACCCAATCACTCACCCCTCACACATTATGACCCAAAAAATCATGTTAACCCCTAAGGCACTATGTCCACTAACCACTAAGCCAATAATATTCTATGACCATTAATTATTATGCTCCTAGACATTGTGTACCCCCTAATCTTTATGAATCTTGACATGGCTAACCCTTGAAACAATCACCCCCTTGCATATAGAAACTAGGAAGACATGAACCCCCTAAGAAACAATAATCTCAAACACATTATACCCTTATAAATGCATTAATCCCTTAATACATTATCATCTCAAACACACTAACACTATCATACACCGACCCATTAATACATTATTACTTTGAACACACTAAGCCCCTCATATAATTTGATCATTGATCCCTTTGATCCTTGATGCAATCACTCCCTAATAATTATGACCTTGAACACATTGAATCCTTATTTTATGATAACCCCTGACAATCAGTATCAACTTGAACATGATATTCCCTCTTATCCCTAAGACTCTTGAAACAATCACCCCTGTTGAACATAGTATGACCTAAAACACACTAACAAATGAATACATTATGGTTCTAAACATAGTAACATCATAATAGATTGACCCTACTAATACACTATGACTCTTAACCCTTATAACCCTTGATCTCTTAATTTACCCTTTTTTATTTATTTCAATTTTATTATAATAAATTTATAAAAGTATGAGGTTAATTAATATGTCATATATGATAAAAAAGAACTTTGACATTAAATTATGATGGAATGGTATAAAATATAGATCATTATAACCCCCCTTGGACATAGTATACCCCCCAATATCCATGGACCTTGAATTAAATGGTCTCCCCTAACCCGATCACTCGACCCTCACGCATTATGACCCAAACAATCGTTTTAACCCCTAATGCACTATGGCCACTAACCACTAAGCCACTAATATGGTATGACCACTAATTATTATGGTCGTGGAAACTGTGTAACCCCTATTCCCTATGAAACTTCACATGGCTAACCCTTGAAACAATCACCCCTTGCATATAGCAACCATGAATACATGAGCCCCCTAAGAAACTATAATCTTAAACAAACTAACCCCCTATAAATGCATTAACCCCTTAAGACATTATGATCTCAAATGCAGTAAATTCTCATATAACAATGCCTTAATACATTATTACTTTTAACAGACTAACCCCCTAATTAAAATTTGATCATTGATCCCTTTGATCCTTGACGCAATCACCCCCTAATGATTATGACTTTGAACACAATGAATCCTTAATTTATGACAACCCTCCAATATCACTATCAACTTGAACATGATATATACCCTCTTATCCATAAGACTGTTGAAACAATCACCCCTAGTGAACATAGTGTGACCTCAAACACACTAACAAACAAATACATTATGGTTTTGAACATAGTAAGAACATAATAGATTGACCCTACTAATACACTATGACTCTTAATCCCTATAACCCTTGATCTCTTAATTTACCCTTTTTATTTATTTCAATTTTATTATAATGCATTTAGAAAAGTATGAGGTTAATTAATATGTCAAAAATGGTCAACAATATATTTGACATTAAAGTATCATGTCATGGTATAAAATATCGATTAGTATAACCACCCTTGGACATAGCATAACCCCCAATCTCTATGAACCTTGAATTAAATGGTCCCCCCTAACCCAATCACTCGAGCCTCATAAAGAATGACCCAAAACATCATGTTAACCCCTAAGGCACTATGGCCACTAACAACTAAGACACTAATATACTATGACCACTAATTATTATGGTCCTAGACATTGTGTACCCACTAATCCCTATGAACCTTGACATGGATAACCCTTGAAACAATCACCCCCTTGCATATAGAAACCATGAAGAGATGAACCCCCTAAGAAACTATAATCCTAAACAAACTAGACCCCTATAAATGCATTAACCCATTAATACATTATGACATCAAACACACTAACCTTATCATACACTGACCCATTAATACATTGTTACTTTGAACACACTAACCCCCTAATAGGATTTTATCATTGATACCTTTGATCCTTGAGGCAATCACCCCCTAATAATTATGAATTTTAACACAATGAATCCCTAGTATATGATAACCCTTGACAATCACTATCAACTTGAACATATTATACCCTTTGATCCCTAATACTCTTGAAACAATCACCCCTAGTGAACATAGTGTGACCTCAAACACACTAACAAATGAATACATTATGGTTTTGAAGATAGTAACATCATAATAGAATGACCCTACTAATACAGTATGACTCTTAACCCCTATAACCCATGATCTCTTAATTTACCCCTTTTATTTATTTAAATTATATTATAATGCATTTAGAAAAGTATGAGGTTAATTAATATGTCATATATGGTCAAAGATATGCTTGGAATTAAAGTATCATGTCATGGTATAAAATATCAATCAATACAACCCCCCTTAGACATATTATAACCATCAATCTCCATGAACCTTGAATTAAATGGTCTCCCCTAAAAAAATCGCTCCCTCACACATTATAAGCCAAACAATCATGTTAACCCCTAAGGAACTATGGCCACTAACCACTAATCCACTAATATGCTATGACCACTGATTATTATGGTCCTGGACATTGTGTACCCTCTAATCCCTATGAACTTTCACATGGATAACCCTTGAAGCAATCACCACCTTTCATATAGAAACCATGAAGACATGAACCCCCTAAGAAAATACAATCCCAAACACACTAGCCCCCTATAAATGAATTAACCCCTTAAGACATTATGATCTCAAACACACTAACCCTATCATACACTGACCCCTTAATACATTATTACTTTGAACACACTAACCCCCTAATAGAATTTGATCATTGATCTGTTTGATCCTTGATGCAATTACCCCCTGATAATTATGACTTTGAACACAATGAATCCCTATTATATGATAACTCTCGACAATCACTATCAACTCGAACATGGTATACAATCTAATACCTAATAATCTTGAAACAATCACCCCTAGTGAACATAGTGTGACCTTAAACACACTAACACATGAATAGATTATGGTTCTGAACATAGTAACATCATAATTGATTGAACCTACTAGTACACTATGTTGATATTATGGTAGTTGCACGAGGTATTTACCTCCACACGTAATCCTAACAAGAATAGAATATTCTGAGAAGCAAGAAGAAACGCTAAAGCATTAAACTTAACCTTAGAAGACAAGTCGGCTCAAGGAAATAATTAATATTAAGCATTTAGACTCCATAATGAGAAGTCTCCCTAGAAAACTCAGGAAATAGTATAAATACAAGTATCTAGACCTCATTTTGTACACACAGCTCAGAATTTCAGCTGGGAAGAAGTGCACACTGCAAAAACTGGGCAAGGGTGCAAGTCTGGGGAGCAACTGTAGTCGGCAACTGCCACAATCTGTATTCCTAGTTTAGGCTCGGACTTTATATTGGTTATGGTTGGACTTTCTGACCAGTCTTGGTTATATTTTGTTGATGCATTAGCCTTGGTTGGCTATTGGTTTTCTTCCAGAATCATTCTTTTTCAAGGTTCAGGTGCTCGAGGGTGGCTTCAGCCTATGGTTGGGTGACAATATTGTTATATTTTCTATGGTTAAATGAGAACATCTATTACTTTATAATAGGTTATGGTCCCACACTATCTTCGGATAGTATAACTGTTGGAAGATAGATTGGGAGGATTTTCTCAGTTATAGTTGCAACTAGTTTTTGTTACAACACAAAAACCTAACCCTCTTGTCGAGGCACCTTAACTAAAGAGATTGACTTAATTTCTGGATATCCTAGTGCACCCTATCCTAGCACATCTCCTGGTACTCTTAGCAAGCTAAGACGTCAAGTTTGAATTTTTGGTCAAAATCAACAATTGACCAAGTCAAAGCAATTATGACTTACTCTATGAAGTCAGAAAACATGTTAGAAGGGGCTTCTAACTTCAAGGCATGTAAGAAAAGGATTTATCTCATCCTTTCAAAGAATAAAGTGTTGGATATCATGAAAGGAAATATTGTGGAACCAAAGTTTGAAGAAGGAAAAGAGAAGGAACCTGAGAACGTTGCAGTTATGGAAAAGTTCAAAGACAATGAAATCAATTCCATGAGTATCATAGTGGACTCTATAAAATACCACTTGATACCCTACATATCCCATCTTGAATCATCTAAGAATATGTATGATGCCCTAACTAATCTCTTCTCAGTCAAAAACATTGGACAAGTAATGAGTCTAAGAATGAACTCCATGACATGAAAATGAATGATGATGACATCATAACATCATAATTTGTGAGAATCTCTCAGTTAAGAGATCAACTACAAGCTATTGAAGAAATCATTTCAGAGAAGGAACTAGTAAATATAGTACTCAATGGCCTTTCCAAGACATGGGATGCATTTTCTGCAAGCATGAACACAAGAAAGGAGAATCTGACATTTGAAGAACTTTGGACTTGTTGTGCACAAGAAGAATCAAGGATAAGTGTGCTATCATTATAACATTTTTCAGATTAGGATCCAAGTTTCATAGATTTAGCGGAAAGACACATCGCTATGGAAGTGTGATATTTTAGAGGATAAGGTCTTATTTGGTGGCAAGTGAAAAAATATAACAGAGGTGCGAAAGGTAGGAATCGACAAACCATCGATCTTGAGGCATCCCTGATCAATGGCTAAGACACATATCAGGGAATGAAACCGCGCGAAAGATAATTATTTGAAGGTGGGATGGGGAAAACTACCATGGTTTTGTTCGTGGACGCATAGTGCTGCTAGAGATACATCAGGGCGAAAAGAGGTCTACCTAAAACCACTTTCTCTGATCCCCGATATCGAAAGTTGTTGGGGCACGATAGACCATAGATCTTAGAGTGATCAAGATCAACCACTGAAACTCATATCAACGATTGAAGTAGCGCAAGGATTAATCATTCGAAAGGGGGCTGGGGAAAACTACTAGGGGTTCATTCATGGATGCATGGCACCTCTAGAGGTTCATCGAGGGGAAAATAAGTCTACCTAAAACCTCTTTCTCCAATCCCCGATGTCGATAGGCACCTATAAAAGGAGGGTCCCCGGCATTATTTTATGATACCTTGAAATGTTCAAAACTTCAAAATTTGGTGCAAACCATCCATTTGAAACTCAAGCTCAAAGTTGATTTAGATTTGTGTTTTCTTCATCACTTAACAGGTATTTTTCAACATGGTCGCTAATCCTGACATTTTATTCGTGAATAAACAAGACATCGCCTCTAGAGATGAAGACCTAATTCATAGGGACTTCGATGTTTTCGACACAAAGATAACAGTCTCACCCATTTTTGTGTCCAGATCAAATTTGTTAGACAATATTGGAAAGTGCATACCCTTCCTCGAAATGGCTCAAGCCTCCATTACCCCTTACATCATAGAGGTAGTCTTTCCTTTCCCTGAGTTTGTAAGCTAGTGTGCCGAAAAATATTCACAGGAAGAAAAGGTCATTTTGAATAAGTTAGGGTCAGAAGTCTTATGTGAAATAGATATTTCATCCCTTCGACACACCCTCATGATAACAGAGTCATCTCTCACAGTGTCAGATCCCTTCTAAGAATACAAAATGATTACACTTTACAGATATTGTCCCCCTGAAGTTAAAACCCTATTTTTGCAAACCATTGTTAAACCTGAACATCGCTCTTAGAGTCTGTCATTGCCTACCAGTGTGAGCATCATGGTCATCGAAGTCCAGTGGGCTTGTTCTCTACTTAGTCAAATTTTAGGGTTCGATAATGACAAATTCATATTAGAAGTCATGTTAGGTTTCCTACTGACCTTTTTTATGTCAAAGTTTAGTCAATCTGTTTGTATACTTTTTGACACATTCATAGCTGAAAATATGCACCAACAGCTCGTGAATTTCAATTCATTGAGACATTTCATATACTATACGCACCTGCTGAGGATGTTCCTGGAGATAGAATTCCCTGAAACTTCTTTCATATTAGCTGAATGTAAAAGGATCACCATGCTTATTTTCATGAATAATATCATGTTCAGGGTGTACAGTCTTATCTTTAGCTCAGACTTGCCAAGGGTTCTGGAAGAGACGAACAATTTTTTACAACCAAAACCAGAGAGAAGAATAGGGAATTGGATTATGTTCATACAATCAACTATGATATGGGTGTATGTCTATCAAGAAGGACCTTATCTGTTGCCAGTCTTTTTGACCCCCATAATTTTTTCTTTAGAATTAATCAGACAAAGGATCATTTCAGAGACAGAGCATTTTCTAAAGGCACACAAGGCTTGTAACTTAAAATTTCCTTTCATAGTAGGACCTTTTGTGGTAAATAACAAATCATATTTACCTCATATACAAGCCAAATTAAATGAATTTTGGTTTACACAATTACAAGGAAGGAAATATGACCCGCACTAGATCATATCAAAGAGAAGACTGATGAGAAAATTGGGCCCCTACAAGCACGAGCATGTTGAAGGATTTGATAAACTAGCTAACTTGGAAACATGTACAGATATGGAGGTCACTTCACAGCACGATCAAATTAAACAAAGATAACCAACCCATCAACAGAACCCGACACTGAAAGCTTCTCCAAAGTTGATTATTAAAGCCCCAAAGGAAAGCGTTTATAACTAGAGGAGTAACTCAGAGGCACTGGGTGCCAGTAGTCAACAAAATATTCCCAAGAAAGTGAAAACCACACCATCTTCCCAGGTAGTGGATCTGGAGGAATAATAACCTAAAGGGAAAACAAACATGGAGATGGTGGAAATTTCAACCAAGAACAAAGAAGCGGGTATAGGAAACACGCCACAAAGTGAGAGCATATTAAAGGTTTTCAGCAACAGGAAGCATGTATATAGAAAGTCCCCTAGGGAGGTTTATCAATCCAAGGAAGAATTAATGAACCAATATGTTGTGTGTTGTTCTTGAGTTTATGCTTAAGGCTCAAAGTATAATGTCAGGCATTAGGAAATAAGGAAATTTTAATGTTTTCTTTTTCTACCTCAGTTATGTTGGAAAAATTCCTTAAAATTGAATTAATAGTATAACAACTCAAAGGCCATTTTCTATTTCTGAGTTAAATTTGAAAATATTGGATGTAATGAGAGATAAAAATAAATATGTTAGACAAAGAAAGGCATCAAATACATAAGAATCTTACTCTATTACAGGAGAAGAAAATAGCTAATGTAACCTTAAATGAAGCATAAAATGTAGAAATCTAATTAACTCATAGGTCTTGTATCTACTAACAGTAAATACAGAGGAAAAAATATTTGTTATTAGATATATAAATGAAATATAACCACAGTAGATGTTTTACTAAATTGTGACCAGACATTCATAAAGGAAATATATAAAAATATGCTAGAATGTGGAAAGACAGAAGAACACATAACTCAAATGGACGAAATGTGGAATGTCTGGTCTGCACTTGTATTAATTCTCAATGAGGAGAGTTTTCTTGATTACAACCAGCAAGAAGAATCCCTTTGTTCATTCTTTCGAATATGCATTTATACAAAAGTTCTCAACCTAAAACAGTTGGAATTCCTCTATCTTTAGAATAATTAAAATTACAAAATGTAGAAGCTGAAACGCTTCATTAGCAACCTTCTTGATCTTCTCATTATGCTGGCACAGGCATTTTCCTTTTCTGTTTTCTAGCTCTGAAATAGAAAATGTACACATATAGTATTCATTTGTTTCCAAAGGTGTTACCCTTTCCCTGCTCAATACATTTGATGCAACTGCCCACAAATTGGGATACCAACCTGGAAGATTATGTTAAGTTGTTAGCCTAAAAAATGTATAATTTATTTTCCAACTGAGGCAATCTCTCCTCTATTCTTCTATCCTCTGAAATAATAGACTGCAGTTGTAGATTAGGCTTCACCAGCCATCTATCTATTTGAGAAATAACGACCTGTTTTATCTATGTTATTTCAGCTTGGGATTCTTCCATACTTGTTTTAATGTCGATATGGTGTCTGGCTATATCAATCTGACCCAGTATTCCAGAGCTATATTATTTATCAAGGCCTAGTAATTCTTTGTTGAGTGAACAAAAAACCTCTTCACAAGATTCTTTCATTTCCTTAGCCATTTTCCTACCTTTGGCTATGTTTGACTCCCAAGTCTTTAGTATAATATAGCCTATGATTTGCTCCAAAATGGACAATCTGGAAGCCATATCTCTTCCTTATTTTGCTTATGATATAAACGCATCTTGGAAGGTAGTATCGACAATGATAACCTCTCTTTCTCTTAAAACAATATTACTTAATTCTTGATCCATCGCCTGAGAATGATCTTGAACGATTTCTACCTTAGAGAGAAGGCTTAGTTGTGCTTCTTCTAGTTTCTTTCTTACTTCCAGTGCATGAGCTTGGAACACTGTTATATCTACAATCATGCTTTCGGTAGAGATTAATTTTTCTTGTAGTTGTCATACCAACTCCTCTTGTTGGATGACCCATTCTTGGCTCGCTTGGGAAATCTTGTGTATCTCCTCAAGGTTGGATTTAAGTTGTTGGATTTCTTATCTATCATTGGATCTCATGTACTTGAAGCCCTTGTTGATCTTGATTTTGATGTCTTCTTCTACGATTCTTATTTGGTTTTGTAATTAGTTTATTAGCAAGTCTTTTTTCTTCAATCATTATTTTAAGGTTCCAACCGAAAACTGGTTGGTTGTTGCATAATCCCCCAATGAACCTGCTACTTCTTCAGTGAATTCCACCTCTTCTAAGGCTTCTCCACCAGTTAGTAATATGTATCTTTTGACCGTTGCACCCGCCCTTCGGTGAGTTTCTCTCTTCACCACAACTTTCCTTTTCTTGTTGAAAACGAAATCAGTAGAAGGTATCTCTTCTATAGGAAGTGGTGTTAGATATTCTATGAATACTACCTCTATATTGGGGTTTCCTCTGGTGAACTGTAATGGCATGAAAAACTGAATGGGGCTGCCGATTTTTGTGGTTGATTTATTTGGTGTAGAGAATGGCTTATATTATCCCTTCTTTGTTAGTGTCTCTGCTTTATTTTTGGCTTGATTACCTGATATATCCGTCTGTGGTGTATCTTATTTCGGAGTAGAGACCTCAGGTTTCTCTAATTTTTCTTTGGTTTCTTGTTTTATAGAGTTTACATCTTATGAACTTCGGGTCAATGTTTGTTTTTTATCTAGAGACATCGAGACTTCCCCTTGTAACACTTTAGGGAGGCTACTTCTTCGGTGCCTATGAAAGTCATAAAATTCAATCATTCTTTTAGGTGACAATGCTCGAACTCGGCCTAAGACCTATGGATAATATCTTGCTCCTTAAAAAATCTCGTCTTGATGAGAATCCTCATGTTCATACCTTTTCAGGCTGCAACTGGCCATCTGGTTACCCACTAACTTATGTGGGTCATGCTTCTTGAATTCAATGTTTACTAGCTTTATTTCTTCTAAGGTCATGGCCTACACTCTGGAGCAGCTGAAATGCAATAAAGAAAATGCACTAATGTGTAAGGGAAAATATCGCCATACCTTTTTATGTACTCCTTTGAGTTCTTTGCTAATCCCACCAAGTACAGTTTGTCATGTGAACTCGCGACACACTAGTCTATCTGGTAAAAATTACGGTAGAGCATATGAGGGAACTGAATAGCCAAAAACCCTGATATAGGAGAAGTGTTCCTCGATGTACCAGTCTACCACGCTGCCTAGGTTAGCCACAATTTTATCTGAAATTATAGGAGGTGGGTGACCAAATATAGTAGTGTCCATCAACAACACTACCCAGTTACAGATTTCATAGAAGAAATCTTTCGCCTTGTCTTCCTAGAGCTTTGAATGATAGATGTGAATTGGTTATATGTTATTTGGAGTCTAGATCTAGACCATCGATGGGAAAGACGTCATGAAATAGATGGCATCCATAATATAAGAGGACATTAAGAATGAAGTTGATTTCCCTTTTCTTTTTGTGCTTGACATTCTGTAATTTCACTAGCCAGATTTTTCAACAATATTTTGTCCCAGTTGAAAGAAAACCCTTCCACTACCGTGTGTTAAGAACCAAATATCAATATAGCATAGAAAAACCTCAGAAAAAGTACTCAATGCCTTGAAAAAGAGATAATTTCAGATAATAAGCTTCTTCGTGGGGGCAACCTCCTTTTACCCCACTTAAATGTTCAAGTACAAGATGATTCAAAATAAAAATGTATCATTTTTATATATAGGAGACTAGGAGGTATAATTACAACTAATGGCCTAAAGACGACATAAATAAAATAACATTACTAATATAATATGCCCCAATTAAGGGGTAATGAACCAATATTAGGGATTAACATGCCCCTCCCCTTGAGACAAGTGTTGTCCAGAACGCTTGAGTAACTCTGGATGCTTCTGTATAAAAGACTCATCTTCCCAAGTGGAATCTTCAGTCGATAGTTTCCTCCATTTAATGAGATACTCTGAAATGGATCTATTCCTCAGCTGGAAAATTCTTGTGTCAGTGATGGATTCATGCTCCAATATGATTTTTCCTTCCTCATCAATTTCTGGCAATATAGTTTGAACTAGGATCTTGTCGCCTATAACCTTCTTTAAGCATGAAACATGGAAAATTGGGTGTACTCGTGAGGATGCAGGTAACTCCAATTTGTATGCCATAGTACCAATATTTTGCAACACCTTATAAGGGCCATAGTACTTTGGTGATAATTTATTATCCTTCTTGGCTTGCTTGAGGGACATCTGTTTGTATGGTTGTAGTCTTAAAAACACCCAATCCCTTACTTCAAAACTTATTTCACTACGATATTGATCGGCTTGTTGTTTCATGCGATTTTGTTCCATGGTCAGGGTGTCCTTTAAGATTTGGAGAACTTGTTGATGATTCTCAATGTGATCATCCACTGCTTGAACCTTATATTTTTGTTTTAGAGAAGAAGTGATGGAAGGAGGGTGGTATCCATAAATGGTGTCATTTTTGTTGCAGTATGAAAGGAAGTCTTATACCACCATTCTGCCAAGGGTAAGCATTTGAACCATTGTGTTTGTTTATCAAAGACAAAGAAGTGAAGGTATCCTTCCAGACATTTGTTCACTATCTCAGTTTGTCCATCATATTGAGGATGATCGGATGAGCTATGAGCCAATTGAGTACCCAAACAAGAAAATAATTATGTCCAAAAATGTCCAGTGAAGATGGGGTCTCTGTCACTTACAATAACCTTTGGGCTGCCATGTAGATTTTGAACTGTCTCCATGAATACAGTGGCAATTGTACTAGCTTTGAAGGGATGAGAGAGTGCACAAAAGTGTGCATACTTGTTCAGTCTATCAACAATCACCATGATGACACTCTTTCCTTCAGACTTTGGTAACCCTGTGATGAAATCCATGTTAACCTCCTCCCAGTGTTGACCTAGGATGGATAATGGTTGTAAAAGACCCAGGGTCTTAATTGTTTCCACCTTATTTTGTTGGCAAACCAAACATTTGAACATTAGTTTTAAGGCCATCCCTAAAAAAATCCTTCTTGACTCTATGGTAGATTTTCAAAAAATCTTGAGTGCCCTCCTACTAGAGAGGTGTGCAATTCCAATAGTACATTTTGTTTGATTTGGGAGTTCTTACATAAATATAAATGATCTTTGTACCATAGTGAATCATTTTTCCATGTAAATGTATCTAATGCACTGGAATCCTGCTGCAACCTTTGAATGAGAGTCCACACTTTTTCGTCATTCTTCCATTCATCCATTGCTTCTATTATCCAATTGGGTTGGATGATCGAGATAGCACAGAGAAAGGCCTCAACATATTCATCATTTCTTGAGAGTGCATCTGCCACAACATTTGTCTTCCCCTTTTTATAGACGATTTCAAAATCATAACCCAATATCTTGGTTACCCATTTTTGTTGTTCTTCTGAAGATAGTCTTTGTTCCAAGAAGTATTTAAGACTATCATGATCTATTTTGACCTTAAAGTGCCTACCTATTAGTTAAGGATGCCATTTCTTCAATGCATGTAGTATTGCCATAATTTCCTTCTCATAAATGGGTTTGTGTAAGTCCTTTCCCTTGAGTGGTCTACTTTCAAAATCCAGGGGCCTTCCTTCTTGCATTAAAACAACACCAATTCCATTTCTTGAGGCATCACATTCCACAATAAAGGTTTTTGTGAAGTCTGGAGTGGTCAAGACATGAGATTTGCACATCACCTCTTTAATTTGTTCAAAAGATTTAGTTGCCTCTGGAGTCCATGAAAATGCATCCTTCTTATTTAGTGTCGTTAAAGGTTCTTTTATTCTTCCATAGTTTCGAAAAAACTTGCGGTAGTAACCTGTCAAACCCAAAAATCCTCTAAGATTCTTCAATGTTTTGGGAATCAGCCAGTCCATCATGGCCTTAATCTTGTTAGGGTCTACCTTGACACCTTCATGAGATACAATATGAGACAAATACTCTAACTCCTTTACTCCAAGGAAACATTTGGATGGTCTGGCATATAGTTGTTGCTCCTTTAGTAGTTGTAGCACCTTGTCAACATGTCACACATGATCCTCCCAAGACTTGCTATAGATTAGTATATCATAAAAATATACTAGCTGAAATTTTCGAAGGAAGGCCTTCAAAATGGAATTCATCAACCCTTGGAATTTGTAAGGTGCATTTGTAAGGCCAAAAGGCATGACCAAAAATTCATAATGGCCTTCATGAGTTCATAATGTTGTTTTTGGGATATCTTCTTCCTTCATTTTGATCCGATGATACCTTGAACGAAGATCCATTTTTGTGAAATAGATTGCTCCATATAGTTCATCTAACAATTAATCAATGACAAGAATGAGAAACTTATCTTTAATAGTGATCTTGTTAATCTCTCTATAATCTGGACACATATGCCATGAGCTATCTTTCTTGAATACCATTACCACTGGTGCAGAGTAAGAACTTTGTCTAGGTATAATAATGCAAGCCTCTAACATTTCTTCAACCATGCGCTCAATTTCACTCTTCTGGGCGTAAGGTTATCTGTATGGCTTGATGTTAGGAGGAACACTCCCAAGAATTTGGTGAATTTCATGATCATGAGTTTGAGTGGGTGGAATACCTTCGGGAATATCTTCAAATATTTCAGAATGATTATCAATGATCCTTTGGAGATCTTGAGGAATAGATGGCTTAGATGTTTGAACATCTAGTGAGCATAGTTGTGAAATAATGCCTTGATGCCCCTTTTTCAATAATATTTTCTTTCCATTAGAGCTTATCACCTTATTGGGTTTCCCTGTGATACCTCTTAACTCAATTTATTTTCCTTCCAATGAAAATTTCATGAAAATTTCTTGAAAATTAAAAGCCACTATTCCTAATGATTGTAACCATTGGATTCCTAGTACAACATCTGCACCACCCATGGGTATAGCAATCATTGGACTATTAATTACATATTCCCCCATAGTAAGATTGATCTTATTGCATTTTCCTGAGCAATTGATAGTTCCTCCATCTGCAATCATTACTTGAAACTATGGCACTGGATATACAAAGCAATTGATATCTTTGGCTAATTTATAGTGAATGAAATTATGATTACTGCTAGAATCAATTAGGACTATTACCTTTTTATTTTTGTTGTATGCTTTGATCTTGAGGGTTTGAGGAGTGATAATACTAGCCAATTCATTATGCGATATCATGGGAGTCAACTCTACAGACGAAATTGCTTCTACGTTTTCATCTTGAGATGGTTCTTGTTCTTGTTCTTGTTCTTGTTCCTCTTCACAATCTATGTAGAATAATTTCTTCTCACCACACTTATGTCCCTTACTGTACTTTTTGTCACAATTAAAGCATAAACCTTTTTCTTTACTTTCCTCCAATTGTTGAGGTGTCAACCTTGTAGGTTGAGGTGTTTTAGAAGAAGGAGCATTGTTCTCTCTATAGATGTTAGGATTGGTCCTTCTAGTAGCCATAGCCATATTTTTACTTTCAACATTTCTTGCCACCTTAAATGCATTCTCCAATGATTTGGGTTCCCAAAGGTGAACCTCATGTTGAATGTTATTCTTTAAAGTTCCTATGAATACATTAATCAAGTGCTCATCTGGAATATCGGTTACCTTTATATTCAATCTTTGGAAGTTCCCAATGTGCTCGGTAACTGAAGCCTTTTTCTTGAGATTTATCAATTGGCTAAAGAAGGTATTTCTCCTTGTATATTCATAGTGTGCTATCATTTCTTTCGTGAAAATTGTCCAAGTGACAAGTGATTTGTGAGAACAAAGCCATCGATACCATACAAATTGATTAGGTTCTAAATACAAAGAAGCAATTCGTACCTTTTGTGTATATGGCACATTATGTAGATTAAAGAATTGCTCCATTTGAAGTATCCATGTGATTGGGTCCTTGGCATCAAACTTTCTCATATCGATCTTAGGAACATGGTTGGTCTTCAGCCCAAAGTTGGAGTTTCTCCATTCTTGATTCACCTTCCTTGTGTCCTCATCATGAATTTCATGGGATACGTTTTCACTTTCAGGTGTCTTCTTTGTTATGAAATTTTTCAATACTTCCATGATCTCCACTTTTAAACCATCCATCTTTGCCTCCAACTTAGCTTCCATCTCTTGTAGTTCATCTTTTGTTACTATCTTCTTTTGAAAATCATTTATGTCCCTACGCATTTATTCACCTTCATCAAGAGTCCAAGTAGGATTGTCTAGAGGTTTATTTGGTGTAGAAGTTCCCTTTTTGGGTGGCATGTTGGCCAAGTATCACTTGTGAACCTTGATTTTGAGGTGGTTCTTCTAGACAATCTTTATTCTATTGTATCTCCCAAGTTTCGGACCTTATGGGTATGAAAATTTATTTTATGTAGTTATCTTATATTTCTTCTCTACAATGCCACAGGTCTGATCACAATTGGATGTGCCAAGTGGAATTTACAGTAACTTCCCCACAACTTGCTAAGTTTTGGCATTTCCAGGAGATCTCACTTGTATAGCATTCCCCGCAAAAAATAATGGATATAAAATTTTGAAACTCGTACCATAAATACTATAGACTTCCCACGATCCAATGCAACCAGTCCCACTCAGTTTGGATACTCTAGGAATAATTTATGATTGTTTTACCTGGAACACCTTCTTGAGACTAGTCAATAGGACTAGTCAGATACCCTATCTTACACAGGGTGTATCTACAAATTTAAGATGACCCAGAAGCTAAAATTTTGACCACAGATACCTTACTAATTTCTATGAATATCCTCCATAGTTCAAGGTCTGAAATGGTATAGAAATTTTTTTATAGAGAAAATTCTGCAATGACTCAGTAAAGGATGATTCCATAACCCTATCTTGTACAGGCTGTATCTCCAAAAATGTAACGCCTCAAGATCTTAAATTTGAACACAACGTACCTTGATCCGTCTACTAAATATCCTCCAAGTCGTTCCTTATGAAACATTGTAGAAAAAATGTTATAGAAAAAATTCCAAGGTGTCTCAGATGTAGCAGTGAAACCCCAAGACCTTGATCTCTTATACCATATGTTAAGAACCAAATATCAATATAGCATAGAAAAACCTTAGAAAAAGTACTCAACGCCTTGAAAAAGAGATAATTTCAGATAATAAGCCTCTTCAATGGGGAAACCTCCTTTTACCCCACTTAAATGTTCAAGTAAAAGATGATTCAAAATTAAAATGTCTCCTTGGTATATATAGGAGACTAGGAGGTATAATTACAACTAATGGCCTAAAGCTGACATAAATAAAATAACATTACTAATATAATATTCCCCAATTAACGGGTAATGAGCCAATATTAGGGCTTAACACCGTGTGTATCATGGGTACCTATGGAATAAAGAAATGAGTCTTGTTCTCTTTCCCATAGAGCCTACACATAATCATGGCTATATACATGAACTCTGGTTGTAACGATGAAATTGAGTATGTGTCATGAGAATTGGATCTAAAATTGTGTTACATGAATACTAGTCTTTGATCAAGTCAGAAAGGCCTTTTCCAAATTGATCACACTCCTTCTTACTTAAATATTCTAAGAAATTGGCATTATAAGTGAAGTTTGGTGTTGGGGAAAGCTTGTACATCACATGTATGTGCTCTGGACGAAATGATCCAACAACTACCTTCTGAGAATTGAATATAGTTCTAGTTGTGATATCTACATGATCTAGTGCCCATCCAATCATATCATTGTAGGTTAAAATCCGTGGCCTTGTTGCTACCTTGTGCATCTATGACTGAGCAATAATATTGTATTTGGTAGACAATTCTTCCTTTTCATTGTCACATGAATCGTCTGGGCAGTTTACCAATTTGTATTGCAGGGTGTTGAATACATGCGTCCAAGTTTTAAGTATATTTGGTAGACAATTCTTCCTTTTCATTGTCACATGAATCGTCTGGGCAGTTTACCAATTTGTATTGCAGGGTGTTGAATACATGCGTCCAAGTTTTAAGTATATTTGTACTTATGGGCGAGGTGTCAGAGATAACCTCTGCGTTCTAGCTTGAACTTTCACCAGTCGATTTAAGAATTTCCATGGAGCCATGGTATCGAGTCTCAGAGTTCTATTATCTATTACAGAGAACGAGAATGAAGAAAAATGATTATTTCGCTAAGCCATCTCTATGAAAATGAGAATGTAATTCAGAAAATGAAAAATCTTCTTTGCCTTAAGCGTATCAATCAGGGTATATCTTCACTGACAATGCGTTTAATTCCTTTAATCAAAATATTTGGGCAATAAAGCAAGATCTTATTTGAAATAATTTCCCTAAATCAGTTATTAATGTCATTAATGGTCGATATCTCATGATCTGGGAAAACATAGAGAACATTTGAATTTACCCGTATTTCAAATCAACGCAAAATTTTCTTAAGGTGTCAATAAATCAAGTTTATCATGTTAATTAATCATTTTTACCTTAATCTATTTCGGGGTTTGGAGTCCCAGGCGATCTGATTTCAGTTCAAGCTATGATCCCCGAATCACAAAATCACGATTTGATCAATTAATATTAATCAAGTTTAACCTTTTAATTAATCATGATCAATTAAGACTCTCACGACTTTAGGTATCAGGATTTCAAGTTGTCATTCAAGACAGGATTCCCAAAACATGAAGTTGCGATAAGATTTAATTATCATTAATCATTATTAATCATTTAACTAACCCAGTTTAATTTAAGCTAGTTTCACAATTTTGTATATCGGGACTTTGGTGGTCGCTCGAGGGATGGTCCCTGAATCGTGAAGTCGTGATGTGATTAATTAGTATTAATCACCTTTAATTATTTAATTAACATGGCTTAAAACTTATCGTAGCTTTGCGATTTCGCATGTCGGGGCATTGAGATTCTTTACATGTTGGACTGTTAGGTCTACGAAACCCCAAAACCTGGCATTTTGAAGACTGTCTTTAGTGATTTGACCTTTTAACTATTGGGCGGCTCCATAAATTTTAAGAACCTAGCATCGTTGTATTAAACGGAATACCTCATCAATGGTGATATCCAAGTATGCGTTATCTTTATTTAAACAAAAAATTAAACATATTTAATTCTAAAGTTTAGAAAAAATATATGTTTCAACATAGGCTCCATTTAGGGATCTCGTCTCCTTGCGGGATGAGAAGAACAGTAGACCAAGTACCTTTATTGGGTAAATGGAGTCATTATTGCATTTTTGTGAAACACATTCTGAAAGAGAGAACACAGAAGGAATTATGATTTCATCCTTATCTATGAAAGATTTCAAAACTTA
The DNA here is from genome assembly GCA_009831015.1 of Picea engelmannii. Lineage (NCBI taxonomy): Eukaryota > Viridiplantae > Streptophyta > Pinopsida > Pinales > Pinaceae > Picea > Picea engelmannii. The sequence goes on along the minus strand of ML789714.1, from coordinate 213,997 downwards.
ATCATTCATTGATCTCAAGTTTAGGCTTATCAATGGCTTCCCTTTCTTAAAACTGACTTCAAATTTGTTTAAGATAATCAAAACAACCTTAATCGTTCTAGCAGGCTCTGTTCAATTTTGTTTTCATCAAGGTAAAGTAATTTCAGTGTTTTTAGTCGGGGAGTCTCGTGTTAGATTGGAATGTAGATCTAGTTGAAAAATGAACTGGTTACCAGAGTACATTATAATTCATGTATAACAACCTTGCAGATATTGTTGACATTGATTCACTACCAGCGAGTATGTTCAGTGCCCCAGTGAAGTTATCTAATTTCTCACATTGAATTTCATTTCACCACTTCAATTAGTAATTAAATGTTGAGATGAGGGAAATCATTTAATGAATTTCCTTTCATCATCTCTTCTTTGGACTAGATGGGGGCAATCATTTTATGAATTTCATTTAACCATATGTCTTATATTTTTAAAACATGAAGTGGGGGAAATCAATTTGTATACAATATACCAGGGATGGTATCTTCTTATAATTTATAAATAGAGGTTTGTTAACTCACTTTGACTAATCTGGACTAATCCTCCTTTGACCTTCAAAACACCTTCGCTTATAGGGAAATTCTCATTGGTATTTTTTATTTTCTAGGGACTTTCCTTGAGTGAAACTAATCAATTTAAACCCGTTAGAAGGGATAAGATAGTTAGGATTAGCCTAGACATACTTTTTTGTTCAGTTAATGTTAGAGGAATTATAAGAATTTTTACCTATTCTCATTTTGAAAATTCGTTTATGAGTTTTCAAAGTTAAGGTGAGACCCTTTTTCCTCTGTGAAGACCATGGGATGATATCAAGAATCACATGAAAATACAACTTTGAAAATGAGTAGGGGAACAAAATGAGGATTCATATGTTCTGTTGTAAGTACGGACACTCCTCTGAAGACTTTATACCTGATTCTTGAAATTATTTCTTTTAGGTCTTCCTTATTTCTCATTTTTTTATTTCAAGTTTTATTCATTTTTTATTTTATCCAAAGAAAACTCTTCACAATTAAAACATAATTTTCATTTCTCTGGTTATAGATTAGGTGACGATATTTGTACACATGAGACTTATGTCATACTAAGTGATACTTATTTGAAAATTTAAACATGGCATAAACTCATACCTTATATTTACTCTTATATTTTTAACCAAGTAAATTGTTTATTTGTCACATGTTTCAAGAGAAAGTCAACATTCTGATACGTGAAGGTCGGTTCCTGCAATCTCTTGTCTCTCGACTATCGGTAAGTATCTTACATGACAGTAATATGAAAAATGGCAAGAACTTACACAAACCAAAACTCTGTGTTGCTTATTTTTTTTATTTTTTGTTTTTATGAAATCAACTAACCTGGTTTTATTTACAGTGAAAGTAAAAACTTACCGAAAAAGTGGGAAACTGTGAATCAAAAACAAAGAAAACAAACTGGTATGTATAGTGAGGGTTTGTAAACCGATCATTGCATAAAATTCTTAAGGTAATGTCTGTTGATAGGGGTGTTAAGGATTTTACCATCCAGATTTTCTAACAAAAATGAATTCTTCCCTTCAGAAGCTGTGATTTTGAAAGGCTCACACCAGATATGGTCAAATTTGTCATTCTTTCCCGAATCTTCCTTCCTAGTGTCCCATCTTAAAACCAGGTCTCCAGGGAGGAATTCCCTATCTTTAGATTTTTGTTCAAATAAGGCTTTCATGTTATCCTGATACTTCTGAAGTTTTTCATCCACTCCAACCCTATTTTGCTGGACTTCAATCAATTGATTTATTCTTTTGGTGACATGATTTGGCTCTTCCTTTTCATCTTTCCATAGTTTCATTACAGGCAGATCCAGGCTTATGGGTAGTACCACGTCATTCATGTACACCATTTGAAACGGAGATGTCCCGATCGATTTCTTGGTGCCTATCTGATTCACCCACAAAGTATATTTCAAATTCACATGCCAGGATTTCTTATTTTCATTCAACACTTTCTTGATTATGGTGATCAAACTTTTATTTGATGATTCAACTAATCCATTGCCTTGAGGATAGTACGTTGTGGAATGTCCTAATACAATATTGTACTTTTGGCAAAAAATGACCATCACCATAGATTTAGACACCTGGGCATTATCTGTAACTATTTTATGAGGATAGCCAAATCTAGATAAAAAACAATTCCTCCAAGAAATTTATCACCACAGAATCTATAGCATTTCTGGTCAGTCTGGCTTCTACCCATTTGGTGAAATAAATGGTAGCTATTAGGATCCATTTGTGTTGCGCACTTGAGTGTGGATTGATTTCACTGATAAAATCTAGTCCCCATTGTTGGAATGGGGCTTCTGTTTTAACTGGGACCAAAGGTAACGCGGGAAGCTTCTGCTTGCCTAAAAATAGTTGGCATGGATTACAGGCTCTGACTTTAGCATTCACATCAACAAATCATTTAGGCCAATAATATCCTTCTCTCAGGATTTTATAGGTCTTTTCTCTCCATGCGTGATGTCCTCCATACACTCCTTCATGAAATTCATTTATAACTCTCTCTATTTCAAACTCTACCAAACAACTTAGAAAACATCCTAGAGGATCCTTCCAATATAATTGGCTATCCATGATACAATACTTTATTGCATGCAACTTCAACATTCTAGCTTTAGAAGGAGTCATATCGCCTGGGCACTACAGAGTTAGAAGGTAATAGACTATATCTTTATACCATTTTGAAGAATATAAATTCTCCTCGATTTGAGTCGTGGGTATTTGATCTTCGATTTCATCCATGTCCAGAAATCCTTCGCACTCTTGCGGGCTATTTATTCAAAATGCTCTGAAATTAGATTTGTCTAGTAGTTTAGCCAAACCTTTTCCTTTGACGAGATTTGTTTGTTTCACCTGCAGATCAAATTCTTGAATTTTAGAAATCCATAAGCCCCTTATTTTTTCTCTATCGGGTTGAACCAATATATCTTTAACAAAATTGGTGTTTACATATGCAATTATTTTATAATGTAGTACATAGGTCCTGAAATCCTTTAGGGCCTTCACCATTGCATAGGCATGTTTTTCCATTATATCGTATCTCAACTCTGTGCCTATAAGTATTTTATTGAAGAATTTTATTGGTTGTTCGAACCCTTCTTTGTTCTTCTATAGGAGTACTGCAGCAATTGTGTGTTCAAATGCGAATGAGAAAATTAAGAATTCTTTTAGATAATATGGGCTTGCTAGAATTGGTGCTTCACCTATGAACTTCTTGATGTGCTCAAATGACTCTTTAGCTTCAATCGTCCATTTAACCTCGTTGTCCTTCTTAATCATATATGTAATCAATTTCATGATTTCAACGAAGTTTGGGATAAATATTCTTAAAAAGACATTTTTTCCTAAAAATCACTAAATCTCTTTTCTATTTCTAGGAATATTGATAGTATCTATAGCTTCAACCCTTTTCGGGTCGATTTTAATTCCATCTCGAGATAATATGTGGCCCAAGAGTTTACCTTCATGCATTGAAAAGTAATATTTCTTGGGATTTAAAGACAAACTGAATTTGCGACATTTCTCAAACATTTGTTTGAGGTGTACTAGGTGTTCTGCATCATATTTATAAAATATAGTTAAATCGTCAAGATAAATGACAACGGAATTATCTCTTTCACCAACAAAGGCAATTTCCATAGCTCGTTGGAAAGTATGACCTGCGTTCATCAAACCAAATGGAATTTTGTCATACATAAAGGTACCCCAAGGGGTGGTTAACGCAGTTTTTTCTCTATCATCCTCATGGACTGCAATTTGATTATAGCCCGAAAAGCCATCATTCATGGACATTTTATTTGCATCGGCCACCTTTTCCAATACATGGTCCATTTTAGGTGATGGATAATTATCTTTGAGGGATGATTTGTTTAAATTTCTAAAATCTACACACAGTCTGATTTCATCGCTTTTCTTTCTGACCGGAACCAGGTTGGCTAACCACTCAGAATACCTAAGTGGTACAATGATTTTAGCATCTAGAAGTTTCTTTACTTCCTTTTCTATCACAGGGAATAGTATTGGATTTATCTGTCTGAGATTTTTCTTGAATGGTTTAACACCATGCTTTAGAGGAATCTTGTGTTCGATTATGGTGGTATCATAAGTTCTTAATTCATCATAAGACCAGGAGAAAATATCCTTATACTACTTGAGTAACTATGCGTATTTCCTTTTCATTTATGGAGGGAGATATTTAGATATTTTTACCATCTTAGGAGTCTCCTTGGTGCCTATATTACAATCTTCAACATCTTTAGGCTGAGGTTGTAAGGTAGACTTTAATGGAATGTCATCGTGATTAAATAATCTCTCCAAAGGAATTAGAACCTTAGGTATATGATTATTTTTTATCACTAACATGTGATGATTGGAGATATTATCACAAAACTCCTGACATTCTTCCCCTTATTGCATGATCCAAGCAGGGTCATTCTAATTTTCTTAGTCAATATGCATTTCAACAAAGTCGTCCACCATTTCTAGGATTTTTTTGATTTGTTCATCATCTTCAAAGACCTCGCAGTGTTGTATATTGTTCGGTATTGAGGGTTTGTTCCTCATTTCTATGTGATAATTCAGTTTGAAAATAGTAGAAGGTACAAATGTTGAGGCTCCTTTTGCCAATGAATCTGCCTGTTGATTTTCTGTTTTGGGGATGTAGTGAACATTCACAGATGAGAAAAAAATCTCAATCAGATCCCAGGCACTAATTCTGTAAGACCTCGACCTCGGGTGTTTGGCCTAGTACTGTCGATTCATCTATTTCACAATTAATTCCACATCACCATAGACTTCCAAGCTTTTAATATTCAACTTTTTGGCAGGCTCTAATCCTAAGACCAGGGCTTTGTATTTGCATACATTATTGGTGTAATCGATGTCCTATTGTAACCTATAAGAGAACGGGATAATAAACTTGTCTATAGGTGCCACAAAAGGAACTCCAGCTCTTGCCCCTTCACAAGATGAAGCACCATCGAAATACATTTTCAAAACTCCAGTACTATATACATCTTTATTTGTTTTTTCTATTTTTTCTTTTTTTTGTACAATGTTTTTCTATACATTCGTCTATATCATCATCAATCGATAAAACACATTTTCCTAAATCCTGATCTGTGACATAAACAGGGTAATTATTCTAGTTATGTGGATCACTTACTATATATGTCAGCCTCGTTTCTCTATATAGGCCGATGAAATGTTTGCCAAAGATCAGGATTGTATCATATGTCATGTCGAGTTGAAGGGATCCTCCAATCTTGGTGCCCCAATACCTGAATAACAACATGCCATACTTTGGAGGGATATCAATAACAACCACATCCATTAGAACACTTTTTACCAGAATTTGTACAAGGTTAACCACTAAATCTTTAATCAAACCCATACATTTAACCTTTCTCGAATCAAAAGAATATAGATCTCTATATGGTCTGGTGATTTCGAGACCAAGCCCATCCATAATAGCTTTGGGCATCACATTGTCGGAGGCTCCAGAATCCAACATGCAATTCTGGAGCAGATGATCATGCATAGTTAGCATGATGTAGAAAGGGGTGACAGTATCTCTGGCACCTTCAAAATGTAGACCAAAAATTATATTCAATTTATCATCCTCTAAATTTATAACGTTGGCTTGACTTTCAATATTCTAAAAATTTATCATTTTGGAAATTTGTTTTCTGTATGTAGGGTTCTTTTCCAGTTCAACCAAAGGTACCAGGATCTTGATATTATTAATCTCATTTTCTATATTGAAAATTCCTGGTGTCCTATCGGTTTCTATGTTTTGGATCTCTATCTCCCCTCTTTCTGATTTATTGGTATGTGCTGCTTTCGTTTTAGCTGTTTTTTCTTCGACAGTCTGTGATTCAACTGATTTTACCTTGATAGCATGTGTTTTAGCCACGGGAATTTTCATTGTTCTTGTATTAGCAGTTGGTTCTTCTATTGTTTTTGTCTTGGAAGACTATTTGTTAGCGGCCTTTGTTTTAACAGTTTGTCTTTTAGTAGCTTTGGGAGCTGCCTCATCTGCTTCCCCCCTCAATAAGATTTTATTTGGTTGAGCAGTTGTCATATTTTTATTTCTAGGCCTCAAATTATACTTCTGTTGGAGCTTGGCCATTATATTATCGGTGATTCCTTGATAAGAAAAATATGTTGTGATATTTACGCTATCATCATTATTACATCGGTATTCTACATTTAAATACCTTTCATAATATTTTCTCGTCAGATGAGGTTGTTGGCAGTCATCACCAAGATTATTCATATCTTCCTCTAACTCCTCAAATTCTTGTATGTCTTCTCCTCCTATAAAATTTTCATTTTTAAAGGGGGTCTGAATCTTTTGATCTTCATTTTTGATCGATATTTGTTGTATTTGGGGGTTGGGGTTCCTCCTAAAATACTTTCTAGCAAACTGATCTTCTTTAGATTGATCCAGTTCCATCTTCAAAATTTTGTTTGATAATTCTTTAATTATTTTTTCCATATCATCCATCGTATCTTCTAAGGACCTCCCAGATCCAGAGGGTCCTACTTGTTCTCTAAATTGTCTAGTCTCTTTCTTTCTCGTTTTGACTTTAGTTTTTAACTTTCTCGATGCCATCATATTTGAATCAATATCTACAACATTGTCTTGCATTCTAGTGAGGTCAGAAGCTCTCCTCTCTCTTAACAGTAGAGAAAAATCAGGCTCGAAAGCTCCGACGAAAGTTAATTTCGCTACAGGTTGGGAAGGTTTAACCTCAGCTGGGATCTTATTATATAATTTATTAAATCTTTGTGTGAATTCAAGAACTGTTTTTGAATTTTTCTTTCTTAAATATCCAAACTCGGTTAAATAATAAAGGTGATATTTTCTTTCTCCTCGTTGTCTGAGAAAGGAACATTCTAACGTGCATATGATTCTATTGAACTTGTCGGCAATCCTCAAAACTAGGTTCTTACCTGTCCTTCAAAATTTTAGACTAGAATTCTAGAATAAACCTCCTCATGCTCGAGGCTGAGGATATTGGTGAATTGTTCAAATAAATTTGTATTTTCATTCGCGGTTAGCTCTCCCTCTCCTGTAAACTTGGGTAGATTTTTCATATAGTTTTCAAGTAAGTTGTGGAGGGGAACTGGGAGGACCAAAGGAGCATATATAACAGCTACTTTAGTGAATATCCTAGGAGGTGGGGGTGGCACTTGAACACATCTTCCTCCCCCGCCAACACCATGTCCTCCTCTACCTTTGCCACCTCTGGCACCACCTTCGTCGACACCACCTCCTCTGACAACAACCATTCATAATCTAGGCGATGAAACTTGGATATTGTAGAGAGGGTTTTTGAAGATGTGAAGTGAACTTTCAGTTACTTTGGGATGCGGTAAAAGGGTTTATGGGAGCTGACCGTCAGGAGATAGAAAAACTGAAAAGGGAGGAAATGAGAGATGAGGGTTGGGTTCTTCAGACTTGCAAGATATGTAAACAGGGGAACCAGCAAGAGTCGAATTAGAGTGTAAGGTATATTGTTCGAAACTTTAGGAAATTGGAGTCTTCACTTCGCGAACTGATTGAATATCAATCGAAGGAGGTATCGATATGGGCTCTTTACTCTTTTTGGTAAAGGAGGTAATTGAATCAGTTTCGGCCTTTATCTCGGATAAAACCAATCTGTGGTTTATGATTTCGGCTTCAATTCTATCAGCTGACGTTTCTCTGAAAAGGATTTGGGTGGAAATGTTTAATGGTTCAAGTGGAACCTTAGCATTAGACTGTGTGGGTTTAGGTTAGTAAACTTTACTTGTGGACGCAATGGTTTTCTTAAGGTATCCCCTTGGTTTTAAAAACATTTAAGGGTTGAAAACATGCATGGTCTTCTTATCATCAGGGTTTTGTTTGGTATTCCTTCAACCAAATGCTAGTTTATTAATTATGGAGTCGCCAAGTGAAAAATAAAAAATAAGCCTTTTAATGTATTCAATCTTTGTTCACTATCAAAGAGAGAAACTTACAATGTCATTCTCCCAGGGAAAAATAAATTTGTTTCTCCCTCACAGGAAACGATGCCAAAAAGATGTTGTTCCTGAGTTTATACTTAAGGCTCGAAGTATAATGCCAGGCATCAGGAAATAAGGAAAGTTTAATGTTTTCTTTTTCTACCTCATTTATGTGAGAAAAATTCCTTAAAATTGAATTAATAGTATAACAACTCAGAGGTCGTTTTTCATGTTTGAGTTAAATTTGAAAATATTGGATGTAATGAGAGAAAAACATAACGCTGTTAGACAAAGCAAGGCATCAAATACAGAAGAATCTTACTCTGTTACAGGAGAAGAAAATAGATAATGTAACCTTAAATGAAGCATAAAATGTAGCAATCTAATTAATTCACAAGTCTTGTATCTACTAACAGTAAACACAAAGGAAAAACTATTTTTTATTAGATAACTAAATGAAATATAACCACATTAGATGTTGTACTAAATTGCGATCAGGCATTCATAAAGGAAATATATAAAAAGATGTTATAATCTGGAATGACAGAAGAACACATAACTCAAATGGATGAAATGTGGAATCTGTGGTCTGCACTTGTATTAATTTTCAATGAGGAGAGTTTTCTTGATTACAACCGGCAAGAAGCAGCCCTTTGTTCATTCTTTCAAATATGCATTTATACAAAAGTTCTCAACCTAAAACGGTTGGAATCCCTCTATCTTTAGAATAATTAAAATTACAAAATGTAGAAGCTGAAATGCTTCATTAGCAACCTTCTTGATCTTCTCTCTATGATAGCAAAGAAATTTTCATTTTCTGTCTTCTAACTCCAAAATAGATAATGTACACAGATTGTATTCATTTGTTTCTAGAGGTGCTACCCTTTCCCTACTCAATACATTTGATGCATCTTCCCACAAATTGAACTACCAACCTGGAAGATTCTGTTAAGTTGTTACCCTAAAAAATCTATAATTTATTTTCCAACTGAGGCAATATCTCCTCTATTCTTCTATCCTCTGAAATAATAGACCGCGGTTGTAGATTAGGCTTCACCATTCATCTATCTATTTGAGCAATATCTAAATGTTTTATCTGTGCTATTTCAGCTTGGGCTTCTTCCATACTTGTATTAATGTTGAGCTGATGTTTGGCTATATCAATATGACACAATATTCCAGAGCTATCTTCTTTATCAAGGCCTAGTAATTCTTTATTGAGTGAACAAAAAACCGCTTCACAAGATTATTTCATTACCTTAGACATTTTCCTACCTTCGGTTATGTTTGAATCCCAAGTCTTTAGTATAATATTGCCTCTGGTTTGCTCCAAAATAGACAATCCAGAAGCCATATCTCTTCCTTCTTTTCCTAATGATATAACCGCTTCTTGGAAGGTAGTCCGGGCAATGATAACCTCTCTATCTCTTAAAACAATATTACTTAATGCTTGATCCAACACCTGAGAATGATCTTGAATGATTTCTACCTTAGAGAGCAGGCTTAGTTGTGCTTCTTCCAGTTTCTTTTGTACTTCTAGTGCCTGATCTTAGAACACTGTTATATCTACAATCATGCTTTCGGTAGAGCTTAACTTTGCTTGTAGTTGTCGTAACAACTCCTCTTGCTGGATCACATGTTCTTGGCTCGCTTGGGAAGTCTTGTGTATCTCCTCAAGGTTGGATTTAAGCTGTTGGATTTCTTGTCTATCGTTGGCTCTCATCTGCTCGAAGCCCTTTTTGACCTTTCTTTTGACGTCTTCTTCTACAGTTCTTATTTGGTTTTGTAATTGGTTTATTAACATGTCTTTTTGCTTCAGCTGTTCTTTGAAGATCTCTGGTGGTCCCAAAGTTGTTGTAAATGGACAAGTTAGTTATAACTTGTTGCACAAGTTGGCCCAATAACTTAGACATGTTTTGAGCATAAGAAAGTATAAAAACAACCATGATTGGTTCAATAGAGGGTGCTTGGATAAGGATATGTTCTTGTGCGAAAGATAGGCTCGCTAAGAAAGAGCGTCCTGTGGAGAAAATGAAGGGGATACGGACCTGTCGTCTGTATGAATATAAGAGAGAAGAAGAACTGAAGAAGGTGTGAATATGAGAGGAAATAAGAAATGAAGAAGGCGTGAATTTCAGAGAGAAGATGAAGTGAAGTGATGAGTGTTTATGGTATTCCTCTGATCATAATATAGAGTTGATTATGTAATGGATCCCTGCTACTAGATTCAGTTGAACTACTATATGAACTCTAGTTGGATAGACTGCGTTCTATCAAGAAGTTGGGTCTTGTGGAAAGTTGGGTATTTCTTGAGTGTTGGGGCTCTCTTGAGAGTTGGTGCTCCTTACTTCAGTTGGTGCTGAAACAAAATAGTTGGTGCTGGGAAAATTCATATTACTATATTCACATATATATACATATACATTATAAAAAATCTTATACAAACATCTGGTATCTCTTGTCCATTGTGATTATGATTCAATTGTTCTTAATCTGTTCAATTATGTTTTAACTACTAACTTGTAAGAAAAATTTAGAAAGGTCCACACACTAATTCACGCCCTCTCTTAGTGTGGGTGGTGTGTTCAAAAATTGGTATTAGAGAGGGTTCCTTCAACACAGTTTAACCACTGGAGGGTAGATCCTGAAGAAATGGGTGGACAAATGGCTCTCTCCGCAATTGAATATCCCTTATTTGATGGAACAAATTATTCCTCATGGAGAGAAAATATGAAACAATATTTGAAGTCAAAAGGATCTGAATTTTGGAATTCAGTATTAAGCAAGCCCTGGTACATAACTACATCAAATAATCTATCCAAGATTACAGTCCAAATAAAAGAAAGGAAGAATAATGAAGTGGCATTGAATATTCTTCTCAATGGATTATTAGATATAGTCAAGGAAATCATAGGACTATGGACATATGCCAAGGACTTATGGCTGAAGTTAGAAGAGATGTATCAAACCAAAAGACAAGACACAAAAGACATTCCTATCAAGGATGAAGAGGAATACTCAACCATCAATAAAGGTAAAGACTCTCCACAATATTTCGATTGCAATATTGAGTCTACTATAGAGGACACAACTGAAGCTAAAGATGAACATGTCCAAGAACCAGAAAAAGAAGACTCTGAGTCAGATGAAGATACAACAAAAGAATGTTGTGTTAGCATTTATCCCATGGAAGATGTAGAATAAGAACTTTCAAAGGCCAAACAAAAGGTTGATTGGAGTCTCTGTGAATACCACTATGACCATAATGATTCAAACTATAGCTGTCTTCATGACTACACTAAATAATTTCTTGAAAAGAGTCAAAAGCATATCTTGGAAATAAAATAAATGCTCAAGGACAATGAAAAGATAATATATGAGAAGGATAATTAGTTAGAAGAAAAAGAAGAAGAGATCGAGAAGCTGAAGAAAAAAATTAGTCAGTAAAAGAAATGAAGAAGGAAGATGATGAGCTTAGCAATCAAAAGCATATCCTGGAAATAAAAGAAAATCTCAAAGACAATGAAGAAATCATATCCGAGCAAAAGATTCTAACAAAATAAAAGAAAGAAGAGATCAAGAGACTGAAAAATGAAATCATTTAAGAAAAATAAAAGAAGAAGGAAAATGATGACCTTAGCAATCAAAGGCATATCCAGAAAATAAAATAAAAACTCAAAGAAAATGAAGAAATTATATCTGAGAAAAATATTCAGTTAGAAAACAAAGAAGAAGAGATCAAAAGATTTAAAACATAAGTTACTAATATAACAAAAGAAAAGGAAGAGGAGATCAAGATATGGAAAAATTAAATCAGTCAAGCACAAGAAGAAAATAGGGAAGATGATGAACCAATCAAAAACCTTGCAGATCTAAAATAACTAAGGGAAAAATATGTCAATCTTAAAATCCAACTTGAAAAAGACAAAATAAAGGAGGAGGTAGTGAGGAACCAACTGAACAAGAAGGAAGAATCATGTCATAAGTTGGAAGCAAAAGTTGTGAAACTTAGAAATAAGGTTGATAAGTCCAATACCCAAATCAATTTCTTGAACAAATCCATGACCCTGAATGAGATCTTAGATAGTCAGAGATCACCAAATGACAAATCCAGTATTGGATACAACAAGGAATAAATCAGTACTCCTAAGAAACCTGATGCATGTCCCTCATTTGTAAAAGGTGAAAACAGGTCCTACACGAGTCCTTTATTTGTAAAGGATGAAGATAGGTTTGACACAGGTCCTTCATTTGTAAAGGATGAAGACAGGTCTGACATAGCTCCTTCATTTGCAAAAAGTGAAAGTAGGTATGACTCAAGTTCTTCACGTTCAAGAAATAAAAGAAACACTACAAAATTTAGAAGATCAAATCAAGGAAGACATCTAGAAGCTACTCATACACCTCAGATCAAGTTTAGAAGAGAGACACCTTCACAGATGAATCAAAGAAGGTATGAGAGTGTTTTTAATGGTTATTGTTTTTCTTGTAATGAATATGGTCATAAAGATTTGGATTGTAGGCATCATGGAAGAAAACAAGTTGGTAGGTTCAACAACAGTATAAGATGTTGGAAATGCAATCATGTTGGACATATTGCTGCACATTGTTACACTATGAGATGCTACAGTTGTGGTGGACATGGACACAAAGACCATAACTATTGGAATTCAAGAAAACAGTTAATGAGAAATGCTTCATACAATATGACAAAAAGAGTAAATGAAACATGAAAGAAAAATGAAGTTGCAGTAAAAGAATATCAAAGAAAAAAGTTCAAGAAACAAGGACACTCACAGATATGGATAGAAAAGACTAAGCAAGTGAACATGAGTGAAGTTGACTATTGCAAAAAGGATGTCAGTCATGTGACAAGCATAGTATAAAATTTCTTAGACAACTTTAGAGCAATCTACAGTAAAGAAGAAGTTGGGATAAAGATGGATACATTTGGTTAGATATCAATGAGAATCAATGGGCAGATCCAAGGGTTATTTGAAAAATATGAGCTACAATTGCGTAGTGCTCCAGTAGGATAGTGACATCCGTAAAAAAAACATGTTGATGTAAAAAATGATGTACATGACATCCTATAGAGATAACAAGAGGAGAGACCATGTCAGAAAAATATACCCTTTTAGAAGCAAAGGGGGAGAACAGTCGGTAAAAACTCAGGGGAAGTATTTTGGTTAGTAAATAAGAAAGTAATTAGATTAAGTTTTGAAAAGACTTGATCACTACAAAAATTGATATCAAGAAGACTATTCACTTGAAACAAAAAAATCCCAATCAAATGAGATAAGAAGTTAGTAAATTAACAGGGGAATAAACCTTGTCAAGAAGAGCTACCTTTTCAGAAACAAAGGGGGAGAGTAGTCAGAAGTAGAGAGAAAGCATATGGACAGGGGGAGTCATTCAGTTATGACAGACAAAACATGATTCCAGGGCGATTTACCCAAGTTTAGATACTAGTCAGTAACATACAGAGATTTAGCACAGGAGGAAAAACCCTTTGACATTGATGTCAAAGGGGGAGAGAAAACTTCATGACGCAACCTCCCCTCGGCGGTCAGTCACGCTTCCAAGACCTTCGCTTTTTCACGGGCCCGAAGAACTCAACGGTTCTCCTTCCTTCCTATCGGATCCTCTAACCCCATAGTTCACTCCCCTCGGTTCTCTGCTCCTTTACTTCGGGGGTCAGAACCTCGCCTCTCGCGCTCCCAACCACTTGGGACCCCATCTCCCGATACCCGATGTACCGAGGTGCCGAGACTTCACAATACTGAAGTCTCACAGCTTCTCTTTCCGCGAATCCAAGATAAACCCACTTCGACTTCCAAGGCTCGAGTCGCCGATACCCGAGTATCGCTATTTCGCCCCCTCGTGAGTTCGCAACTTACGAGACCAGTTCCTTGCCTTTCAACTTTCGAGACCCGACGTCCCGAGAGTACGTGCCACGTGTCCCTCCATAAGTCGGCGCTTCCACGGAAACTGGAAATCGCTATCAGCGATATCGACGTGCATGCAAATCTCGCACTTGCCAACCCCGATGTGCCGATATGCGATTTCAACCAGGTTCTTCTTGCACTCGAAGGTTAAATATTTCTCAAGACTTCAAGTCATTGATTCTCTCCCTCTTGAAGAGTTCTCCGCTTCACCACCTTTGTCCTGTGTGAGCGAAGCAAAGGTACTATCCTTCCTGAACTTTTACCATCTTCCTACTCCGACCCCTCTGTACTCAGTTCTTCCATAGAATCACGTAAGAAGCATATGAAAGAAGTAAGTAACAGGAAGCTAAGATGCAAAGGCACAATGCCAACAATAGGCAGAAAATAAACATGTCCATGGAATGGAATCAGGGCTTCCCGATTCTCCTCCTCTCAGGCTTTCCTCCGAGTCTTCAATTCAACCTGCACTCACCTGCACGGTCTGAATATACCCATACAACTTCTGGGAAAATGAGAATGAGAGTTAATCTGTCCAACCTCCTCGACGCACTCTATGCGAAGGAATTCCACTGCACTCTATGCAGGAATCTCCTGGCTTAGACAGAGAAACAATTGGGACTCATTCCCTCAGATTTCGAACCTGCCATGCAATCACATATGTAGCATATAGACAATAGGCAAAGTAAGAAGCAAATATGCAACAACATAATATCAACAACACACAGAGAATAATCACAACCATGGAATTTGAATCAAAGCTTTACTATTAATTCAATATCTATACATGGGGATTCTTCACCAATTCTCTGAGTCGCTCTCTTCCTGCTCCTCTATGCTAATGCTGAATAATAATCAGGATAATGAATACAATGTACAAGGAGGGTGCCTATATTCGTTTTCCTTCCTGGAAAATGAAACTGTCTAATCTACAACTAACCCTATCTACCAGCATTAAAACTATTTAATGTCTTTTTATCTACATTACAATACAAGTGCTCTTCATATGAATGCGTTCATCCAAACGACGGTGCAACAATCTTCATCGTGATTCAAAAAGGTATGCGCTGGTGATGTCCAACTATTCTTCTCTTTCCTCCACGCTGGCTCGTGTGGCTCGCGTCATGACGTCGTAGATACTCCTGCATAATACTCCTCGGCTCGAAAGATTTCATGGGCTCCTTTCCATGAGCTCCTGCACGGTGTGCCCATGCTTCTGAATCAATGCTTCTGTTTCCCAGCTGGCATCCTCCACTGGGTGATTTTTCCATTTCACCAGGTACTCAAAATATTGCTTTCTCCTGGTCTTCCTTCCAATTCTTTTACCCAGTATGCACTCCATCTCTGGCTTCTGTGCAACTGGAAATTGCTTCTGCCACTGAATCACTGGTTCCTCAGTTCCAGTGTCTACTTCCTTGGCCCTGTATGGGTATAAATCCGAAATGTTGAAAATCGGAGATATCCCAATGCCCTCTAGAAATTCAAGCTCATATGCATTTTCCCCGAACTTCTTCAGGATTCTGCACGGTCCGATATTTTTCATCTTGAGCTTGTTGTATGTTCCCCTAGGGAACCTTTCTTTCCTCAGGTGCGCTAGAACCATGTCTCCCACTTCAAATTGGTGTTGTCTTTTTCTCTGATCGGCTCTGCACTTGTACTCTTGATTGGACTTTTGCAGTCGCTGCTTCACCTGTGTGTGAAGTTCCTGCATTGCTTCAGCAAATTCTTCAGCCCTCGCGCTGCTAGTCTCAGCCTGTTCTGACTCCCTGAGCTCAGATACTCCTCGCAGCTGTGTCCCATACAAAATCTGAAATGGGCTCTTACCTGTACTCTGATTCACAGAATCGTTGTATGCAAACTCCGCCTGTGGTAGGATCTGATCCCAACTGTTGTGATGCTCGATCACCAGGCTTCTCAACAGATCCCCTAAGCTTCTATTGACTACATCAGTCTGCCCATCTATCTGTGGATGGTATGTTGAGTTGAATGCCAAGTCAGTCCCCAGCTTCTTCCATAGCGTCCTCCAGAAATGACCTTAGAACTTGGTATCCCGATCCGAGACTATACTTCTCGACAATCCATGCAATCGGACAATCTCTTTGAAAAATAAATTGGCGATGTGGGTTGCATCGCTAGTCTTATGACACGGAATGAAATGTGCCATCTTCGAAAACCTGTCCACCACAACAAAGATGGAATCGACTCCTTGCTGTGTTCTTGGTAAACCCAACACAAAGTCCATGCTAATGGCTTCCCATGGCCTTTCAGGTATGGGCAATGGCTGATATAACCATGTGTTCTGTTTTCTGCCCTTCGCATGTTGACAAACTCTGCATCGGTCAACAAATCTCTTCACATTTGCACGCATGCCAGGCCAATAGTACGATTTGCTCAGCTTGGCGAATGTCTTATCGTGTCCAAAGTGACCTGCTAAGCCCCCGCTGTGCTTCTCCTTTACCAAATTCTCTCTCATAGAGCAATTCGGAATGCATAATTGATTGCCTTTGAACAACAATCGATCCTGGATTAGATACTCCAGCCACGGGCTCCTATCCCTGAGCACCGGATTTTCGGCTGCCTCGTATGCTTCACCGAAATCAACATCTCTTGCATACATATCCTTCAGGTTTTCAAAAACCAAGGTTTTGACCCTGAATTCCTACAGTAACAAGAATTTCCTGCTCAAGGCATCAGCTACCTTGTTCGCAGTCCCTAAAATGTGCTTTATGACAAAGGTGAAATTTTGCATGTATTCCACCCACTTCGCATGCTTCTGATTCAGCTTCTCCGGCTGACTTACGAACTGTAACGCATGATTATCACTGTACAGTACAAATTCCTTGGGTATGAGATAATGCCTCCACTTTTTCAATGCCTGGATAATGGCATAGAACTCTTTATCATATGTGGAGTACTTCAGTTTTGCATCATCCAGCTTCTCGCTGTAGTATGCAACGGGTCTGTCATCCTGACTTAAAACTCCTCCAACAACATACCCACTAGTGTCACACTTCACTTGGAAGGTTTTCTGAAAATCTGGCAACACTAACACTAGTTTCTCAGTTATCTTCCGCTTCAACAGATTGAAGCTCCTTTCAGCCTCTGCTGTCCAATGGAAAACCTTATGCCACTTCTTCACAGTGTCCATCATTGCGGCACTGATTCCACTAAAATTCCGAATGAATTTTCTATAGAAGCTTGCCAAACCGTGAAAGCTCCTTACCTCAAAAACATTCCTCGGCGATGGCCAATTCCTGATTACTTCAACCTTCTCAGGATCCATCTTCAACTCATTTGCCGAAATCACAAAACCCAAATATATGAGTTCTGTCTGCATGAAGGAACACTTCTTTAAATTTATCAGCAACTTCTCCTGCTGTAATCTTCTCATCACAATGGCCAAATGCCTCAGGTGTTCAGCCTTTGTCTTGCTGAAAATCAATATGTCATCCAGGTACACCACCACAAATTTACCAATGAATTCCCGCAGGACTTCATTCATCAGCCTCATGAATGTGCTTGGCACGTTTGTCAATCCAAATGGCATGACCAACCATTCGTACAAACCCTCGTTTGTCTTGAATGCTGTCTTCCATTCGTCTCCCTCTCAAATCTGGATCTGATGATATCCGCTCTTGAGATCAATTTTGGAAAAGTAATTTGCCCCACTCAGGAAATCCATCAAGTCGTCCATTCTTGGCAGTGGAAACCTGTACCTGATGGTAATATTATTTATCGCCCTGGAGTCTGTACACATCCTCCAGCCTCCATATTTCTTCGGACTCAGTACCGTTGGAACGACACACGGACTAAGACTCTCCCTCACCAGTCCTTTATCCTGCAGATCCTGTACCTTCCTCTTGACTTCCTCATTCTCCTGAGGCATCAACCTGTATGCTGCCTTATTCGAAAAAATTGCTCCGGGTATGAGGTCAATGTGGTGACTCACACTCCTCATCGGTGGTAACGAACGAGGTAGTTCATCCACGATGATGTCAGCAAACTCTCCCAGCAGTTGTTGAATCTCCTCTGGCAAGTCGTCCACTCTTGTGCTTGTCAGGACAATTCTCGGCTTCCTGACAACGAAGAATTGTGGATCCTCACCCTTCTCCAGCTCTGTGAGAAGTTCCTTCCCACTCATGAGAAGTATCGTGCTGCTAACCTCCGGCTTTACATCCTTATCTTTTATCGGCAGCATTTTATGGGTTTTCCCATCCTTCTCCAAAGTGTAGGTGTTCATCCTCCCGTCATGAACAACATTTCGATCATACTTCCATGGTCTACCCAGCAGTATGTGACATACGTCCATGGGAATGACGTCACACAGAATCTCATCATGATAATACCCAATTTTAAACTTGACTAAGCATTATTTAGTGACACTTACCCGATGTCCTTTCTGTGACCACGAGACTTTATATGGACTCGGGTGCTTAGTTGTTGTCAGCTCCAATTTCTCCACCATCTCGGTTGAAACGAGATTATCAGTGCTCCCGCTGTCAACTATGACTTTGCACTTTCTATCCTTGGTTGTGCAAGCTGTCCTAAGCAGTCTGCTCCTCTGCACTGAGCTGTCCACCTCTTTCTTAGGTGCCAAAAGAATTTTGTGCGTCCCAAGCGATCTACCACTGTCCGCATCTTCGCTCTCAGCATCATGCCTCTGCGCCTCAACGATGTGAGCCTTTCCTCCGTCCATCTTCCTCTCTAGACAGTCAACGGCTTTGTGTCCGTCTTTACCACATGTAAAACACGTAATAACTCCTCCTCGACCTCTTCCTCTACCTTGGGTATGAGGAAATGTGTTGGCATCAGCATATCGTCCTTGTTGATCAACTTGTTGCCTCCTCGGCTCATCATTTTGCCTCTGCTGTGAGGTTCCACCTCTTTCATCTTTTCCTTGAGGTCTCTTCCAATCCTCCCTAGGCTTCTGAGTTTTCTCCTGGGCAACTGTCTTGCCTCTGGGATGGCTTCGGCCCCGTCCTCGTTGTCCCTGCTTGTGGCTCAGCTTCTCGTCGACCTTTAGAGCCATCTGGTACACATCCTCAATTGTTCGGATGGTAACCATGCTTAGCTCGTCCTAAATGTCATACCTCAACCCATTCAGGTATCTTGCTACCTTTTCGTCATCACTCTCTCGATGACCAGCTCTGATGTTGAGCCTATAGAATTCTTCGGTGTATTCTCTCACCGTCATCAGCTTCTGTCTCAGGTTCTGCATCTACCTAAATAGAGTGACCTGATAGTCTCTCGGAATGAACTTCGCCTTCATCTTGGCGATCATCCGATCCCAGCTTTTTATCTTCTGTTTTCCTTTGGAACGCCTGTCTGTCTGCAGCTCGTCCCACCATAAGGATGCATGTCCCTTCAGTTTCGTGACAGCATGCCTCACCTTCTTGTCCTCTTCGATGTCTTCATAATCGAAGTAGGTATCCAATGCTCAGATCCAATCCAACAACTCTTCTGCGTCTAGACTTCCCTCATAGACAGGAATCTCCATCTTCGTCTTCGAGCTCATCCTCGAAATGGCTCTGATCATCCTTTCGGTTGATGCATCCTCTGCCATGACTTATCCTTCAGCATGTCCAGCTTCCTCTTCAATCTCGGGATCACTGAACTCTGCTGCACCAACACCACGTCTCTGGGTGGTCTCTATTTATTGAAGTCTGGTTCAGAGATCCCTCATCTCTCGCTCCATCTCAGCATTACTTGCTGGCCTACCCCTTCTTCGGGCATCCCTGTCCTCACGATCAGGTGACTGCCTTTCTCTTCTGGGCGGCATTATGTTTCTTCTGCTTCTCTCTGCTACCTGAACAAAGAGAGCTCCACTTCTAGCTCTGATACCACTCTGATGCAAGTCGTGAGTATCAGAGTGCTTTCCTCTTTCTCTTCTCTCACCTGCAATATACAAACAAGATCTTTAGGCTCTGATACCACTCTGACGCAACCTCCCCTCGGCAGCCGGTCACGCTTCCAGGACCTTCGCTTTTTCACGGGCCCGAAGAACTCAACGGTTCTCCTTCCTTCCTATCGGATCCTCTAACCCCATAGTTCACTCCCCTCGGTTCTCTTCTCCTTTACTTCGGGGGTCAGAACCTCACCTCTCACGCTCCCAACCACTCGAGACCCCAGCTCCCGATAGCCGATGTACCGAGGTGCCGATACTTCACAATCCTGAAGTCTCGCAGCTTCTCTTCCCACGAATCCTAGATAAACCCACATCGGCTTCCGAGGCCCGAGTCGCCGATACCCGAGTATCTCTATTTTTCCCCCTCGTGAGTTTGCAACTTACGAGACCAGTTGCTTGCCCTTCAACTTCCGAGACCCAATGTTTCGAGAGTACGTGCCACGTGTCCCTCCGTAAGTCGGCACTTCCACGGAAACTGGAAATCGCTATCAGCGATATCGACGTGCATGCAACTCTCACACTTGCCAACCCCGATGTGTCGATATGCGATTTCAACCAGGTTCTTCTTGCACTCGAAGGTTAAATCTTTCTCAAGACTTCAAGTCGTCGATTCTCTCCCTCTTGAAGAGTTATCCGCTTCACCACCTTCGTCCTGTGTGAGCGAAGCAAAGGTACTATCCCTCCTGAACTTTTACCATCTTCCTACTACGGCCCCTCTGTACTCAATTCTTCCATAGAATCACGTAAGCAACATATGAAAGAAGTAAGTAACAGGAAGCTAAGATGCAAAGGCACAATGCCAACAACAGGCAGAAAATAAACATGTCCATGGAATGGAATCAGGGCTTCCCTGTTCTCCTCCTCCCAAGCTTGCCTCTGAGTCTTCAATTCAACTTGCACTCACCTGCACGGTCTGAATATACCCATACAACTTCTGGGCAAATGGGAATGAGAGTTAATCTGTCCAATCTCCTCGACGCACTCTATGCGGAGGAATTCCACTGCACTCTATGCAGGAATCTCCTGGCTTAGACAGAGAAACAATTGGGACTCATTCCCTCAGATTTCGAACCTGCCATGCAATCACATATGCAACATATAGACAATAGGCAAAGCAAGAAGAAAATATGCAACAACATAATATCAACAACACATAGAGAATAATCACAGCCATGGAATTTGAATCAAAGCTTTACTATTAATTCAATATCTATACATGGGGATTCTTCACCAGTTCTCTGAGTCGCTCTCTTCCTTCTCCTCTATGCTAATGTTGAATAATAATCAAGATAATGAATACAATGTACAAGGAGGGTGCCTATATTCGTTTTCCCTCCTGGAAAATGAAACTGTCTAATCTACAGCTAACCCTATCTACCAGCATTAAAACTATTTAATGTCTTCTTATCTACATTACAATACAAGTGCGCTTCATATGAATGTGTTCATCCAAACGACTGCGCAACAATCTTCATCGTGATTCAAAAAGGTATGCGTTGGTGTTGTCCAACTATTCTTCTCTTTCCTCCACGCTGGCTCGCATGGCTAGCATCATGACGTTGTAGATGCTCCTGCATCACTTCATAAGAAGAAACATTCATAAAATGAAAGCATCATCACAGGAGGAGTTTTATGTATGAAGTTAGAATGTTGCCCTCAATGATAAAGGGGGATATTGTTGGACATATTGTCATTGATGTCAACATTCGATTTGATGATTTGTTGTTATGATGAATTATCATTGTGATTTACCATAGATGAGATTGTCATTGATGTCAATAGTATATCATTTAGTAGAAGATGTCAAACAGTATGCACGATGTGATGATTTGTTGTTATGATGAATTATCACTGTGATTTACCATAGATGATATTGTCATTGATGTCAACAGTATATCAGTTAGCATAATATGTCAAACAGTATGCACGATGTGATGATTTTTTGTTATGATGAATTATCATTGTGATTTACCATAGATGAGATTGTCACTGATGTCAACAATATATCAGTTAGAAGAAGATGTCAAATAGTATGCAGAGATCAAAAACACAAGATCAAGAAGAGGAGAGAACAGTATGCAAAGATCAAGGCTCGAAATAAAAAGCATAAGCTCATGAGGAGGAGAGAATAGTATGCAGAGTTCAAAGGTCAGAGGGAAAATGTAAGCTCAGGGTGAGAAGCCTCAACAGTCGTCCAATAAAGACATTGATCATGTTGATCGTCTCATATTATGGACGTCGGTGATATGAGTGACCATGGGCTTAAGGATCGTTGGAGGATCGTGACCATTGGATCTACAAGACAGATCAATGGCAGGGAAAAATTGCGAGGAGTGAAAGAAGAATTAAAGAACTCACTAGTTCTAGTCCCGCAATTGGTCTAGTTCATCAGATCTCATAGAATCGGAGATCGACGACTGTGGTTGATTAAAAAAGAGATCAGGTTAAGTTAGACCAAGTTGTGACCATTGGATGCACAATCGCCAGATCAACGACAGGGATAGATTGTGGACATCAGAAGGATAATTAAATGATGCAATAGTTCCAATCTTGCAATTAGTCATGACCGTCTGATCTTATAGATTCAAAGATCGACAATTATGGTTGAGTCAACAACAATGCACAACTTCAAATTGTGGAGTTTCTGTGACGAGTTAAGTCACTCACAAGTTGTGGTTTTTCAACCATCTTTGATTGTTGATCTTATTTGAAAATCATTGCAACCGTCAGATCACTTTAATTGGAAGGATAGGATAAGCGAGGTAAGATATGAGATCTCATTTATGTGAATTTTCGTCAGCCATTGGCTCATGCTAAGTGGAAGGACATGATAAGATAGAAGAGTTGCATCATATATAGATCAAGCCATCGATCTAAGATCCTGATCAATGAACAAAATTTGTTTCGGGTATAAATATGTGAGGAGTTTACTCTTCCAAAGGAAGGACATGTGGCAACGGATAAGTAGATTCACAGAATCACGAATTGGAAGAACCGCGTCTATCAATCCACAGACATCACGAAGCGTGAATTCATGAAACACAATGTCTCGATATGATCTGGTCCACTAGATCACAGAGGGTTGTGGTTCATCGATCTGTATCTAGTTTCGGAACATTGGGAGTCGAGAGAAGGGAGGTGAGTAGTCCTCCAACTTCGTGAAATGCGAATTCACAATGATATTGTTGGTTGTGGAGCCTGATTATCTTCTTGATTCAGAGGTCTTGTGTTTTTCAGTCGTGTTTATACCCCATGAGACTTTACACCCCAGAAGTATGTACACTCTTCCACGTTGGGGAGTGCAGAGGGGGGTACACCCTCTGCGGGGTCCGGGGGAGAAGCCCCTGAAGGAAAATTTTCCTTGTAAATGTATATTGTAATTTCATTGTAAATCTGGACCGTTCATTATAAGGTCGCAGATCTAACGGTAGAAATTATGTTAGGGTTTTTTCCCTAGAAGGAAACCCTATGTTATGAGTGAAATATATTGTGGCTATGCATGATGATGAGTATTGTATTCTGATAGAGGATACTGTGAGAGAAAGAAGAGGAAGTTACAATGGGTTTGTTGTAGGTTGTATCCCTTCATTTGTTGGATAATAATAAACCAAGGACCTAGAAATTTCTCTGGTGGAACTAGCCCACACTAGGTGAACCACGTAAATATGTGTCTCTATTGTATTGTCTATTTTTTTTGTTTTGTTTCCACATTTTTTTTATTTTATTTCTCCATGATCTTGTTTTTCTAACAATTGGTATCAGAGCGAAAGGTAACTCGTAGGAAAAGAGGGTTCCTGGTTCGAGTGGGAGTAATGTCGAAAGATGGAAAGTTTAGGGTCGAAAAATTTAACGACCAAAACTACCAGTTATGGAAGATGCAGATGGAAGATTATTTATATCAGAAGTATCTATTCCTACCATTGGGTAGAGTAGCAAATAAGTCGATGTCCATGAAGGACAAAGAATGGGAGATTCTTGACAGAAAGTCTCTAGGAAGGATACGGCTAACCTTGCCAGCATCAATGGCTTTCAATATTTCAAAAGAAAAGACAACGAAGGATCTGATGGATGCATTGGATAAGCTATATGAAAAACCCTCAGCATCCAATAAGGTATTTCTAATGAAGAGATTATTTAATTTGAAGATGTCAGAAGGTGGGTCTATTGCAGATCATTTAAATGAATTTAATACAGTTACTAATCAACTAAGTTCTGTAAAAGTGGACTTTGATGATGAGGTTAGGGTGCTTCTAATCTTGTGCTCATTTCCAAAAAGATGGAATGGCTTGGTCATGGCTGTCAGTAACTCTGTCTCTGGTTCAAATACTTTAAAATTTGATGATGTTGTTGGTGTTATCCTTAGTGAGGAAATGCGATAGAAAAGAACAGGTGAGACATCAGGGAATGCGTTGAACATGGAGAATAGGGGAAGACAAAAGGATAGAGGAAAGGGCTCAGGGAACCGCAGTAATTCTAGGAAGGGCAGATCCAAATCTAGACTTGGAAAGATAGAGTGCTAGGATTGTGGGAAGAAAGGACATCTGAAGAAAGACTGCAGAGCTCCAAAGAAACAAAGAGATGGATAGCAGGAGATAAATCAGGAAGCAAATGTAACAGGTGATGTTTTACAGGATGATTTGATTCTTTCTGTAGATAATATTTCTGAGTCTTTGGTAGTGGATTCAGGGGCTTCATTTCATGTCACACCCCATAGGAAACATTTTCTAGATTATGATCAAGGTGATTTTGGATAGGTTCATTTGGGCAATGATGCACCATGCAAAATTGTTGGAATGGGAAAGGTAAAAATAAACCAACGCAATGGAAATCAATGGTTGTTGAAAGAGGTAAGACATGTTCTAGATTAAAGAAAAAATCTAATTTCAACAAGGCAGTTGGCAAGTGAACGTTGTATATCCATATTTATAGATAAGACATGGAAGGTCATCAAAGGATAATTGGTGATAGAAAAAGGAGAGAAGGTAGGTACGTTGTATTTATGTACTAATAGTACTGACTCTTCTATCTCTTTAGCTTCTACAGGAGTGGATACAACACTGTGGCATCATAGGCTTGGACACATGAGTGAGAAGGGGATGTAGATAATTCACAAAAGAAATTTGTTTCTAGATCTTAAACAAATTGATTTGGACTTCAATCAGTATTTTGTTTATGGAAAACAAAAGAGAGTCAGATTTGTTAGAGTCAGAAATGAAAAGAAGAATGAAAGGTTAGAGCTTGTGCATACAGATGTATGGGGAATAGCTTAGGTATAATCTCTTTGCGACTCTTGTTATTATGTTACTTTTATTGATGATGCAACTAGAAAAAATTGGGTTTATTTCATTCGACAAAAATCTGATGTTTTTGATACTTTTAAGAAATGGAAATTGGTTGATATTGAGACAGGAAAAAGTTTGAAGTGTCTTGGATCAGATAATGGAGGTGAATATTGCAGCAAGGAGTTTGATTATTACTATTCATACCATGAGATTCGTAGAGAGAAGACAGTTCAAAGAACACCACAAGAAAATGGTGTGTTAGAAAGGATGAACAGGACAATCATGGAGCATGCAAGGAGTATGAGATTGCATGCTGGTTTGCCCTTACAGTTCTCGGAAGACGTTGTAGATATTGTTGTTTACTTAATAAATAGAGGACTTTCAAGCTCTTCGTATGGTATAATTCCAGAGGAGGAATGGACAAGAAAAAAGGTAAACTATTCTTTTTTGAAAACGTTTGGTTGTGAAGAATTTGTCCATATTGATAAAGAAAATAGAACAAAGCTTGAGTCTAAATCTAAGAAGTATACCTTTATTAGATACAGTGTTAATGATTTTGGTTATCTCTTATGGGATTATGAAAATAACAAAATCATTAGGAGTAGAGATGTCATATTCAATGAGAAGGTCATGTACAAAGATCAGTTGTAGGGAAAGAAATAGGAATAAGAAAAACAAGAATACACAGTGCTTGATGAGATCACTGAAAAAGAAATTCGAAAGGAACCTGAAAATCAAAATGTACAACAACAGGAGCAGCAGGTACCTCAAACACCTGCAAGTGTTGTTAGAATATCTACCAGGTTAATATACCCCCTAAATGATACACTCCTTCATTTTATTATTTATTGTTGATTGATTCTGGTGAACCAGAATGTTATGAAGAGGCAATGCAGGTAGACACCAAAAAGAAGTGGGAGAAAGGCATGAAATAGGAAATAGATTCCCTGGAAAATAACCAGATTTGGGACTTGGTTTAGTTTCCTACGAGAAAAAGATCATTGCAAAATAAATGGGCTTACAAGTTGAAGGAAGAAGAAGAAGAAGTAAAGCGGTACAAGGATAGACTTGTTGTAAAGGGGTTTGCACAAAAGAAAGGTATATATTTTGATGAAATATTTTCTCCTGTTGTTAAAATGACTTCAATTAGGACTATTTTGAGTCTCGTGGTAGTATAATATTTTCATCTTGAACAGTTAGATGTAAAAACAAATTTTCTCCATGGGGATTTGGAGGAAGATATTTATATGCAGCAGCCACAGAGGTATGAGGTCAAAGGGAAGGAGAATTTGGTATGAAGGTTGAAGAAGAGATTGTATGGCCTAAAACAAGCTCCAAGGCAGTGGTATTTGAAGTTTGACAGGTTTATGACAGAACAAGGTTATAGTAGATGCCATTTTGATCAGTATGTTTATTTTAAAAGGATAGAAAATCGAAGCTATATTATCTTTCTATTGTATGTAGATGACATGCTTGTTGCAGGGTCTAATATGCAAGATATAAATGTGCTCAAGAAAAAATTATCCAATTCATTTGCGATGAAGGATTTGGGTGCTGCAAAGAAAATCCTTGGAATAAGAATAACAAGAGACCGAAAAAATCACAAATTGACATTGTCTCAGGGTGAGTACATAGAGAAGGTGTTGGAGAGGTTTAGAATGCAGAATGAAAAACCAGTTAGTACACCTTTGGCCAGACATTTCAAATTAACTAAGGAAATGTGTCCCAAGACACAGGAGGATATAAAATACATGTCCAGGGTCCCTTATTCATCAACATTTGGCATCTTGATGTATGTAATGGTTTGCACAAGACCAAATATTGCACATGCAATGGGATTTGTGAGTAGGTATATGAACAATCCAGGTAAATAACATTGGGAGGAAGTAAAGTGGATTCTCAGGTATTTGAGAAGCACTGCTACTCATGCATTATGTTTTGGAGGTTCAAACACTTTTCTACAGGGATCTGTTGGTTCAGATATGTCAGGTGATAAAGACAACATGAGAAGCACCATAGGGTATGTTTTTAATATAGGTGGAACAATAGTAAGTTGGATTTCGAAAATGAAAAAGGTTGTTGCACTTTCAACAACAGAGGCAGAGTATGTTGCTACTACAGAGGCTAGTAAAGAGATGATTTGGTTACAGAGGTTTATGGAGGAATTAGGAAAGAAGCAGGAGAATAGCAGGTTGTACTGTGACAGTGAGAGTGCAATTCATCTTGCAAAGAAATCAACCTTCCATTCAAATACTAAGAATATACAATTGAGGTACCACTTCATATGATCCACCTTGGAAGATGGACATTTGAAGTTGGAAAAGATACACACTAGCCAGAATCCTACAGACATGTTAACAAAGGGAGTAACTAGAGAGAAACTGAGTTCCTGCTTAGTTTTAGTTGGTCTTCAAGAATGAAGATGAAGATGAGAAATTTTCCAGGTCCAAGAAGGTTCATAGTCCATCATATACAACAGCGATGGAGTTGTTGAGATCAATATCCAAGTGGGAGATTGTTGGTTGTGGAGCCTGATTATCTTCCTAATTCAGAGGTCTTGTGTTTTTCAGCCGTGTTTATACCCCATGAGACTTTACACCCCAGAATTATGTACACTCTTCCATGTGTGGGAGTGCAGAGGGGGGGTACCCCCTCTGCGGTGTCCAAGGGGGCTATCCCCCCAGCTGGGGGGTTCAAGGGTGAAGCCCCCGAAGTAAAAATTTCCTTGTAAATGTATATTGTAATTTCATTGTAAATCTTGATTTTTCATTATATGGTTGCAGATCTAAAAGTATAAATTATGTTAGGGTTTTTCCCTAGAAGGAAACCCTTTGTTATGAGGGAAATGTAATGTGGCTATGCATGATGGTGAGTATAGTATTCTGACAGAGAAGACTTTGAGAGAAAGAGGAGGAAGTTACAGTGGGTTTTATGTAGGTTGTATCCCTTCATTTACTAGATAATAATAAAGCAAGGACTTGGCAATTTCTCTGGTGGACATATCCCACACTAGGTGAACCACGTAAATTTGTGTCTCTATTGTATTGTGTATCTTCTACGTTTTGTTTCCACATTTATTTTATTGCTCCATGGTCCTACTTTTCTAATAGAAATCTGAGATGTCGGATTGAAGAGAAGTCGTGACCGTTGATATGATGAAAGCGTAGAATCAAGAATTGGGAGTTGGAAGATTCAGGGTTGGCTCACGCTCAAACACCTGACATGCGAGATCGTGATTTGATCACAACCGTCGATCGAAGGGAGAGAATGGACCATTGATCTAGTTGATGATTGAGGAGGACATGTGGGACATCATCAAAATACATTAGGAAGGACATGTGGCAGACCATGTTAGCAGACCACGTCAGCAAGGACATGTGACAAACCACGTTAGTGGACGATGTCGACAAGGACACGTGGCACAGTCAAATAATGAAAAGAGTCAATAAGAAATTGACATTTTAGGTACGTGTAAATCATGAATTTGAGTGACATGTGGCAACTACTCAACTCGTTCCATGTCATCAAGTGACATAATTGAGTTACATCACTACATGAGTTTTACTTTAGGAGTTTTACCACTAGCACTTGCCCAAATTCTCGAAGTCCTGAATGTCAAAGTCTCAAAGTGGACATGAGACGTACGATCTAAAATATCACTTCGGGAGAATTCTTGACCGTTGATCTACTACAGTGGATGGATAGTGTAAGTGGAAGTATTAACCTCTAGAAAGTGGTCTCCTTCACTTATGACTTACTCAACAGGAGATCACTATAGAGGAAAGAAGGAGTTGAGATTTGAAATATTCGAAGTCTGGATACCCGAAGGAGATCTCAACCATCGATCTGATGTTGGGTGTGCTCTCAACCATTGATCAAAATACAGTGGAAGGATAGCATACGCATAATATTTGAAGTCCCGAAGTAATTGGTGGCCATCCATCTTAATGTTTGATTAATTTTTGGTCATCGGATTAAGAAAGAAAGGATAAATGTAAGGATCAATATGACCATTGATCGGATTCCATGATATGAATGAGAACCCTATGATCTGTTTGGTAAAATCTGCTTCAGGAGATTTGAAATGTTGTGAAGTCTAGAAGATCCGAAGGGAGAAGTCCCGAAGTCCCAACAATTGTCCATCTCATCGAGAGATTGAATCGTGACCTTTGACTTGATAAGTGCCCAAGGACTCATCTCACCTAATGTCTGAATGATTCCATTGGTCATATGGTAAAGATATTTAAAAGGTAGAATGTAATGTGTCTCTTAAACTGATAAGCCTATGCTTCTATGCCTATGATCATATGAACATGGTTTGAAGGAAGCGTCGATTTTTGTTATCACAGACACAAAGGAAATCGATCCATACCTATGATCGATTTATGAAAGAAAATGGGATGTCAGTTGAAGACCCGAAACGATGATCTCTGGTGGTCCCAAAGTTATTGTAAATGGACAAGTTAGTTATAACTTGTTGCACAAGTTGGCCCAATAACTTAGACAAGTTTTGAGAATAAGAAAGTATAAAAACAACCATGATTGGTTCACTAGAGGGTTCTTGGATAAGGAGATGTGCTTGTGAAAAAGATAGGCTAGATGAGAAAGAGCGGTCTATGGATAAAATGAAGGGGATATGGACCTGAGGTCCATGCGAATATCAAAGAGAAGAAGAACTGAAGAAGGCACGAGTATCAGAGGAAAGAAGAAGTGAATAAGGAGAGAATTTCAGAGATAAGATGAAGTGCAATGATGAGTGTTGATGGTATACCTTTGATCATAAGATAGAGTTAATTCTATAATGGATCACTGCTACTAGAGTCAGTTGAACTACTATACACACTCTATTTGGATAGACTGCGTTCTATCATCAAGTTGGGTCTTGCTTGAGAGTTGGTTCTCTCTTGAGAGTTGTTTCTCTTCGAGGACTTGGTGCTCCTTACTTCAGTTGGTGCTGAAACAAAATAGTTGGTGCTGGGGAAATTCATATTACTATATTCACATATATATACATATACATTATACAAAATCTTATACAAACATATGGTATCTCTTGTACATTGTGATTATGATTCAATAGTTCTTAATCTATTCAATTATGTTTTAACTACTAACTTGTAAGAAAAAGTTAGAAAGGTCCACACACTAAGTCACCCCCCCCCTCATAGTGTGGGTGGTGTGTTCAATACTATGTTGAATCAAAAGGTCATAAACCTTTACTAAGAGAATTTCTTGGGTGGCCATGAGTGTTGGCACCCTGGTTACTAATGAAGGAAGAATTCTTAAAGGCATTCATGTGAAACTTTTGAGTTTCAGGAGTACTGATTTGGGATCGTGATCGTCTTATAGCAGGAACTATGGTCCCGTGGTAAGAATGAGTGAAAATGAATAAGCCATGTGGTGAAGAGGTTGGTCAAATTCCAACAAACCATGGCCAAGAGCCTATCATATAGTGTGGAAAACTTGAAATCAATGCAAGGGTGCATTGGGTATGAATATGTCCATGAATATTGGCACATTTGTTAAATCCTTTGAAATTTTGAATTACGTTTTGAAAGGTTCGATATGTTGAAATGAGGCATAGGCAAGGAATGGGATTCCCTTTTTTCATGTTATTATAGATGTTATGAACTGTTAATATGCATGGTTTCGAATATATATATATATATATATATATATATATATACATGGATGCATGAAAGACTAACAGTTTGTTTGGTTGTGTAAAGAATGAATTGCAGGGAGAGAAGGGTCATGAATATGGTAATGTTGTTAGCCATAAGGAAGACCAATTTCATGTTGAGCCAAACTGTAAGGAATGGTATTTCATTTTTTGATAAAGCAAATTTGATTGTTAGTATGCACAATTCTGAAATTGTTTGTGAGCCACTGCAAGTATGCGACGAAAATATAATGTGCATGATAATTAACAATTTGTTTAGCTAAGGAATTAATTGCAGGAAGAAAAAGCCTTGGATATAGAAGTATTGTAAGCCCATAAGGAAGGCCAATTACTTGTTGAGATAAAATGATATGGGGAGGGAAGCCCCATGCTTATGAATTTGGTTCCTATGCAGAACAAATATGAAAACAAATGTGGAAATTGGAAATCTATGGGTGATAGATTTACAAAAAAAAAATTGAATTTTAAATTTATGATGATGTCTCATGAATGTTTGTATGACTGTGATAACAGGTAAGAGGAAAAGATCTGTCCAGAAAGGATAGATGAAGGCTGTCAAGATGAAAAAATTATGAAAAACAACTATTGTTGAGCCATGACAACCCCGTGGTAAGCCATGATCACCTAGAATGTGTTGTGTTGAGGTAACACAAGATGGAGGGATGCCTCGACAGAGCAAGTCAGAGGGATGCCTCAATTGTAAGGCTCGATAAAGTCTCTGGAATTCTTCCTGTGCAAGAAAAAGTTGTCAAGGAAAGATGGATCACCCGAGGAACTATATAGCAGAGAAGGGGATGCATGCGCATGGGCCTGGAGGGTGAGTGACTGCCAGGAAGAGGAGACCTTGATGGTTCTTGTAAACTATTGGGATCATACACACGATGGGTAGTTCTTCATGTGAGACAAAACCTTGCCAAGTGTTATCACTCCAAGAAACTCTTTGGGGTTGTAGGCCAAAGATGCTTGGTAACCCAAGAATATGGTAAATTTGGTATGCTTGGAACAATGGGATAACTAAATAGCTCATGAAATGGACCACTTATCATGCATTTGAATAGGACAATGATTTTAGAAATCAATAATCAGATAGCAAAGTTGGAACAGGGGATGAAGAATACTAGTCTAGATAACTAAATACAACAATGTGCAAGGTCATACAAGATAACAAGATGTCCTTTAATTCAAGTTCATGAGTTTAATAAGAAGATAATAGTTCTGAGAAGCTGAGATAAACTGAAGTAAAGTATAGATTAATGAAGTACATGAACAAATATGACATTGAAAGAAAAAGAAGACTGTGATTCTATTATCAAGATAAGATTTTAGTACAGTAGCAAAATGTATCCAATATTGAACCCTTTGGTGCTCCAAATGTATTTGTCTTTATAGCCTTACAAGATGAAATCTAGATCCTTCAAAGGTGGATGAGATTTGCTAAAAATAGTTAAATCAAAATAGATACAACAAGTGTACGATGAGATCCTATAAAAATGGATCTAGAATACTAAAAATAGAAAGTCAAAACAAAATAGGAAAAGATCCTATTTAAGGGGTCAAACTCTATCTTGATAGTCTTCATGTCCTCCAAACTCTTTGACATGTGTAGAAAACTTTCCAAGGTTGATTCATCTTCATAGGAAATTTGAATTTGCCATCTTTGAAAAGAAAAAAAATTTGCTCATAAACTAGGTCACCAATTCTACCTTTCCACCTTCTTAAACACATAATACATCAAGATAAAACCTTAAATCTGATGTATTTAATTATTATGCATCTTTAGAAACCAACCTTTAAAGATTTGGTTGAGAAAAAGTCAGATCTGGGGAAAATACGACCTTTCTTCCATGTTACAGGTTTCACCAGTTCTTTTGTCCTGAATCTGACCCTTTAGTTGTTGAAAGGAAGAGCTTTCAACAGCTAACTAGAAAAGTTCAAGGCGAAATAGTTGTTGAAAGTGCAGATTTTTTAAATGAAAATTGCCTTGGGAAAAATCAAATTTCTGAGTCGTGGAGAGTCTGTTTTACATGCTTGAATAGTCAATTGACATCTAGAAATCCTAAGATTTCCAATGGTACTTTAAAATATGCATTTAGATATTGGGAAGGCAGTCAAAATTCCCCCACATTATTAGGCATCATTTTTCAAAGGTTCTTTTCAACGTCCTCTCGTTTAGAAAATTTACAGGATTCGTTGCAAACACTGCCTCTAAATGAGGTTCCCCCACTAAAACAAATACACCTCAACCCTCATGGCAAGCTTCAAAATCTTGAATCATTACCTTGATGTTTCTTGTACATTCAATACTGCATTCAACTCCTCTATTAGTTTTTCTACAATTACCTCTTGAATGCATACACAATTTTTCACTTGATTCTTATTGTTCAATTTGAGCTCTCTTTTCAGCCTTCGATATGTTTATTGCACTATGTATTTTATTTTCATTGATGTGTGGCGGTAGTGGAAGCTGGACCAAGATGCCATGTACTTTAGGATCGACATTCAGGTCAAGAAATGCGTTGAGCATTGATGCTCTGCGAGCTAATACTTCTCGAGATGTGCATGCATAGGAAATATATGGTCACTGTAACAATTTTCCGGAGTTTCCTTTTGATATTCACAATAGTAATATATGTTATGGCCTTTCATCGTGGCCCTACTTTCATGAGAGTTGAACGTCACTCGATTTTCACACGATTGACATGTTAATTTTCTTGATATAGAAAAGGTTGGCACTGGTGAAAGCTCCATGTGGTACCAATTAGAAAATGAAACCTCATCATAGAAGTCTGTGAACATCGCGAGTTCAAAACAAGAGATGTTGATTTGATGTCACCGGATGGCTGGTATTTTATCCTCTATCTCCAATGATGATTGAGAGTTCGCCACCTCAAACCCTCTCCTTGCTATCACACAAAATTTGTGAGCACGATCCGCCATAATGTCTTGTTAAAACGTGAACAAACGGTATCATCATCGTCATTTGTTTTGACTAGATTGCCATAATGATTGTATGACGTGTGTCGGGCATGTCCCTTTTTAGTTTTTGGAGTCATTGAAAAGAAATCTATGTTTAGCGCTTTCACTAGCTTGCTTGCCTGCAGGGAGTACACCTTAACCATTGAAAACCGAGGCTTTCACCAGCTAACATCAACTTAGCAACATATGTTAGTTGTTGAAAATCTTTTTCACAAAATTTTAAAACAACCTTTTGAAGATCAATTTATTTCTAGGGTACAATTTTTAAATCCTATGTTTTGACACTTCTAGAATCTAAAAATTTATATAGAATCCTATTATTGACCATGCTATCACCTACAAAATGGAACAAATTGACTGATTCATTTTGGGAGATAACACCAAGGAAATATGGATCACTCAAGGGACTGCATAGTAGAGAAGGGGATGCCTGATCCTAGGCCTGGAGGGTGAGTGACTGCCAGGAAGAGGAGACCTTGATAGTTCTTGTAAACTATTGGGATCATACACACAATGGGTATGTCAAGTAAAAATCATGAGCCTGGATAACAACACAATCATGTGGATACAAATCCACAAACTACGCAAATAATTATTGTGCTAAGATTATGAAAATTTTCCTAGAAATTGTTTTATGCAATATTTTCGCATGAGACTATGATTAATGTTCTTGTTGTCCAAGAATTATTGAAAGCAGGTGATGAATATTAAGGGTCTAAAAAAGGACCTGACCGAGAAAAAAAGATCAATATTTATCAAACAACAGAATGAGAAAGGCATGACAGGTGTTTTTGAGAAAGAGCACCGAGGATGATGTTCCTTTAAGGGGGAGGGAATTGTAACATCCATGTTTCCCCTAGTTTGGGGGTGAATCCTTGAAAGTATTGGCCATGATATCACTAGATAAAATAATGTGAAAACTATAATAGAGGGTCATTATATCAAATAACCCCAAATTCCCTTGATGAGGATAATAAACCTCCTTCGAATCCGAAGGAGAGAAATCAGTTAATGAAGAAAGGAGCAGTGGTTGAATTATCAACCACTCACATGAATGGAAGCATGTCCAAACTACCAAATGTCAGCTCGAACTACCACAGGGTATGACACACCAAGCTGACTGGAGTTCCCTTCTGAAAGAAGGAACATGATGGGTCGAGAACCATCCTGAAAGAAAGATATACAAATTGATAAGGAGAATGTGTAGAGCTCTCCAATGGATAATGAAAAGAATTCCACAATATTGATGTTGAGTGAGCATATGGTAAACCTCGCCTAGGTCCATAATAGAGAGAGAAATCTCATAAATTTTGCAGAGAACATAACCCAAGCAGAAGCTGAAACAGAGAAATAATCCTGGAGAACTACGAGAGTTCCTTGGTGATATCATGGCTTGGCACGGGGGTGGATAGAGTGCTAATAATGAATGCCTCTGATCCTATGGTTGGGTGGAAATATGAACACCCATGGTCAGTTAGTTGGATACCACCTGTAATAGATAAGTAATCACATATCTTGTTTATTTAAGTGGTACTGTAAATTAAAGTTGGATTTCCTATGAATGTTGTTGGGATATATATGTTTTCTTAATGATTTATACTGTACCCCTTTTTGGTGTCATCTTTATTGTATAATTATCCAAGTAGGAAATCATATGGATTGGATATGTTTTATACTTGTAAATGCTTGTGTCCTGTGGGGGCTTATGCTAGAGCAATGAACTGTGAGTTCGTCGACCTTGGGCATAGTTTCATGTACGCATGTCGACCCTCATAGTCATTCTGAGTCCCTTGGAGGAAGGATTCTATTAAATATCAGGAGAGATAGTGAATGTATGCACAGGCTCTTTGCGAGGCAAACATTGATCAGGGGATCAAATTTTGCTCAAAAAATCATAGTGCTCAGAATTGATTCAAATCAAACGAGAGTGTAGGCCTCATCGTTATGAACCCAACACAACTCGTTTGGGTTCAAACGGATGTCAGGAGCGAGATATATCGCGTTCTGTTCAAAATGGAAAACACGCAAAAAAAAGGGATGTTGACTGTACAGTCAGTACAGTCCGTATGGACGATGATGTGGCAGGCCGTATGACACGTGGCAGTCAGTTATTGGATAGTTGGCATGTGACATGGTTTGTTGGCAGTGAATGGGATGGCGACAAGTGGCCTAATCAATGGTCGCCACATGTCACCTGTTTATTGGTTAAAATCTTTGCACTTGGCAGGAGTTGACCCCGTGACCTCCGAGGTAGGGTAAAGCTTTGGGAAAGGCCACCCAACCGGTGCGCTTGCACATGTTACTTAATATATAAATTCATTGTAATATATTTAACATTGTATAAATGTGTGTTGGGGCGTGAACCGGGCCGGGGCTAAGCCTCGACCCGTGGTTATATATTGTATTGCATATGACCGGTGTTACAGTGGTTAGACACACCGTAACATATGTTATAACTGTTTGAATGTGCACAATTTGATATGACATGTGACCAACGTGTATGTGCATGGGTTTAAACCTTATGGTTATGTCAATAGTTTTAAACATAAGCCCTGTTGTGTAATAGCACGCAGTCATGTGGTGACCATGTGCCCACGGGCCTTGGTAGTTAAGGTCGGCGCGTAACCGTTCAACAATTTGGATTGGTTGTGCAGTTGCACCTGGTGCCAAGTTTTTATACTTTAAAATGCGTGTGGTCTAGGTTGAGCGAAGGGAGGTGTGTTTTGTAGATGCAGAGACAACAAGCTTGAAGAGGGGACTTCCAGGAAGCCTATCTACTTCAATGTTTGGCCAAACGAGGTGTCAAAAAAGCCCAGCTAGGGGTTTTTGGACATTCTGAAGCCATTGGAGCAGTCTATTTGGCATTTTGATCATTGTAAAGCACATTTTTGAGCCCTTTGAGAAAATAATACAAATGATCCATTGGAAGATGGACCAGGAGATGTAGCTCAAGAGAGGGGTGAACTCCTTTATCATTTGTTGTGTTATGTGTTTTCTATTCATTGATTATGTTGTTGTTTATATGCATCTTGAATGAGTAAATCCTATTAAAGTTGTGTTTCAAAGTTGATCCATTTTCATTTTAACACATAAATTTTACTTGCAAATATATTCAAGAATACAAGTCTTCTTCATTTTTAGATCAAGTTGGTATCAAAGCATAGGTTTTTGAAGACTTGATTATTTAGAAGTGTTTTGTTTTCTGATGCTCACGAGGTTGAAACTCACAAGAGGAGAAGGTCAACTTGTAGAGCCAAGTTCTCATCCTTCAAGGAGGAAGCATATATCATCACCGCATGTTTCAAGGAGGAATTCACCAAGTATGGCTCATGAAGAGAGTCATGAACATGTTCCTGCAGAAGATGAAGATCTCAGAAAGGCTGTCATGGAAATGAGAGAGATGATGAAGATCTTGATGAAAAGGAATACAAGGTTGCAAGGTGAAGGCTCCAACCCTTCAAAGCATAAGGGAGACAGTGGTGATAAAACTCCAAATGGAAATGGAGGGAATGGTGCTTCTCCACCACCCTCTCCTCCATCTTCTTCTTCTTCTTCTTCTACC
>ML789714.1:124652-174389 GCA_009831015.1 Picea engelmannii | reverse complement strand
ATGGGTTTTCTTCAACAGTTCCACTTGGTCATTAGGTATAAGAAGGGAATTTATAACAAAGTTGTTGATATGCTTTCAAGGCCTATTATTAGTGCTTTAGTTATTCTTAAGCATAGTCCTATCATGCATGAAAGTTATGTTGAGCAATATGCTTTAGATATTGATTTTAAAGAAGTATATGAAACTTTGTGTCATTCTAACCATGTTGAGGAATTGGATTACCATGTGCATGATAATATTTTGTATCATTTTGGAAAGTTATGTATTACACAGGGGGAAAGAATCAACATTAAAAGAGAAGCGCATTCTTCTCTTATTACTGGTCATTTTGGTGTAGGCAAGACAGTGGCTAATTTGCAAAGATACTGCTACTGGCCTAAAATGAATGAAAGTGTTTCAATATACGTTCAAGGATGTTTGTTATGTGCCACAAGTAAACATAGCAAACGGAATTTGGGTTTGTATACTCCACTTTTGGTTCCTTCTCGTCCTTGGGAAAGTATTTCCATGGATTTTGTAGGAGGTCTACCTATGTCTAAACAAAATCATGATTATCTTTATGTTGTGGTTGATCGATTTAGAAAAATGTGTATTTTGATGCCTTGTACAAAGCAGGTTATAGCTGAACATATGACACAAATATTCTTTCAAAATGTTTAAGTGCATTTTGGATTGCCTAAATCCATTATTTCTGATCAGGATTCTCGATTTGTTGGAATTTTTTGGTCGAGTTTATGGGAACTCATGGACACCAAACTGAAAAAAAGCACATATTTTCATCCGCAAACCGATGTTCAGACAGAAGTGGTAAATTGAACAGTGGTGCATCTTCTTCGTGCTTATTGCAGCAAGCATCCTAAACTTTGGGATGGACATTTACACTACATTCAACATGCTTACAATCGAGCTAAGAACTCTTCAACTCAAACGTCGCCATTTGAAGCATTTTTTGGCTATTTGCCCAAATCTCCTTTAGCTTTTATCTTTGGAAAGGATATTGCTATTGATGGTCAATATGACATTGATAGGGCATAAAAGTTCATTGAACAAATTCAGGCGATACATCAAATGGTGCAAGAGAAGTTGGAAAAGAGTCAAGCCGAGTACAAGACGAGACATGAAAAGCATCGTGATGATCACAGTTTCCAAGTTGGAGATGAAGTTTGGATTTACATCAGTAAGGAGAGGCTTAAAGGAGAAGGTAAAAAATTGAAACCGATTCGATATGGTCCTTTCAAGATTATCGACAAGATTGGTAACAATGCATTTCATTTAGATTTTCCTCTTTATATGCAAATGTATGCCATTGTTAATGTTGAGAATTTGACATTTTATGAGACTCCGTTGATTGATGATCAAGGAGAGCATATTCAGATTCCTTCTATAGATGATTTTTCCCCAGAATATCTTACAGAACTGCATGAAAACACCATCCTTGACAGGAGAATGCGAACTTCAAAACAAGGAAATGTGGAGTATCTTCGAGTTGGTATTAAAGGTACAAATCCAAGCAAAGACAAGTTGATTGAGGTTTGAAGAGTGAGGGAACTATACCCTCATCTTCAAATAGACTGAAAATAGTCTTTTGGAGGTCCAAAAGATTTCCAATGGGGAGGTGTGATCAGGGGATCAAATTTTGCTCAAAAATTCAAAGTGCTCAGAATCACTTCAAACAAATGAGAGCATAGGCCTCGTCATTACAAACCCAACACAACTCGTTTGGGTTCAAATGGATGTCGGGAGTGAGAGATATCGCATTCTTCTCAAAATGGAAAACAAGCAAAAAAAAGGGATGTTGACTGTACAGTCCGTACAGATGATGACGTGGTAGGCCGTATGACATGTGGCAGGCAGTTATTAGATAGTTTCCATGTGACATGGTTTGTTGGCAGTGAATGGGATGGCGACACGTGGCCTAATCAATGGCTGCCACGTGTCACCTATTTATTGGTTAAAATCTTTGCACTTGGTAGGAGTCGACCCCGTGACCTCTGGGGCAGGGTGAAGCTTTGGGAAAGGGTGCCCAATCGGCGTGCCCACACATGTTAATTAATATATAAATGTGTTGTAATATATTTAACATTGTATAAATGTGTGTTGGGGCGTGAATCGGGCCGGGGCTAAGCCCTGGCCCGTGATTATATATTGTATTTCATACGACCAGTGTTACGATGGTTAGACCCACGGTAACATATGTTATAATCATTTGAATGTGTGGGGTTTTATATGACATGTGACCAATGTGTATGCGCACAGGCTTAAACCTTGCGGTTATGTCAACGGTTTTATAGATAAGCCCTCTTTTGTAATAGCGCGCGGTCATGTGGTGACCATGTGCCCACGGGCCTTGCTAGTTAAGGTCGACGCGTAACCGTTCGATAATTTGGACCGGTTGTGTGGTTGCGCCTGGTGCCAAGTTTTTACGCTTTAAAATGCGTGTGGGCTAGGTTGAGCCTATCTACTTCAAGTTTTGGTCAAATGAGGTGTCGAAAAAGCCCAGCTAGTGGTTTTTGGAAATTCTGAAGCCATTGGAGCAGTCTATTTGGCATTTTGAGCATTGTAAAGCACATTTTTGAGCACTTTGAGAAAATAATACAAATGATCCATTAGAAGCTGGACCAGGAGATGTAGCCCAAGAGAGGGGTGAACTCCTTTATCATTTGTTGTGTTATGTGTTTTATGTTCATTGGTTATGTTGCTATTTATATGCATCTTGAATGAGTAAATCATATTAAATTTGTATTGCAAAGTTGATCCATTTGCATTTTAACACATAAATTTTACTTGCAAATATATTCAAGAATACAAGTCTTCTTCATTTTTAGATCAAACATAGACCAAGAACCACTTAACTTCTAGAGTTGAGGAATGAATGCAATGGGTGGAGAGAATGATTATTCCAAGTGTTATGTTCTAGAGAAAGAGTGCAAGGCTCTTAAGCTTTTCAGATGCAACCAAGATCAGGAAGAATAGAGAGATTGAAGTATCGAAAGGGAAGGCTCCTTTGTTCGGATGACGAATGAATGAGAAACTATTTGGGAAGAGCCAAGGTTTGTTGTGAGCATTGGATATGGAAAGGACTGTGGGAGTTAACCCCTTGATTCCTTCGAACTTCATGAGTTCAGGGAACAATGAGTTCATGTTAAGGGAAGTAAAAATCCTCGAAGTCCCGAAGTCCCAAAGTTAATCTGGACCATGGATATCTCTATCCATCGGGATCCTTCTTGACCATTCAATCTATGATATTTAGAGTCCATGCTTCGGGAGAATCGTGTGTTGGAGTGACCAAAACCCCAAAGGCTAAGTTATAGAGCTCTTAGGAAACACTCGAAAGTTGGGCCCCATGTCATAAATGGAGGTCACATCAGTAAAGGTTAAGGGAGGAGCTAGCATCCTCTAGACTCTTAGTTCAGAATTATGGAATTCAGGAGAGTCGAGTGACTCACAACATAATATCCAAAATGTGAAGTCGTGAAGAGCCTTTTTGGATAGGCATGTGGTCCTAGCTAGTGGTTACATGGAGGAGGCTTGCGTCCAGTGCTTGTTTGCATGGGTGAAGTTTCGCAAAAACCCGTGGATTGATTTATTAGAGGTTCCTGTAGTAACCCGAAGAGTTTCTTCAGCTCGGGAATTTTGAATAACCATTGAGTGGGATTAGAGACCGTGGATGGAGCATTCGACTATTTGGGGATTTTTATTTTTATTTTTATTTATGCCCCGTCGTGGGTGTGTTAAAGTACATGGCGTGTATAGATGATGATGTTGGTACATCTTGATGAGTCAAGTTTGATTCATGGTACATGTCGGTTCAGGTTATTCGTACATGTTGTTTGGTGCAGGTTGATTTTTACACATTGTTATAGGTTATTGGTACATGTTGACAGTGATAGGTTGACAATGGTAGTGGTTGATTCAGTGACAATGATAGGTTTTCTACATTTGGAATTTATATTTTAGGGCGGTTGGATGGGGAAAGGACTTGTGGTTGTAGCCACCTTCCGGTTGTAGCCAGAGAACTTAGGGGGTTGTAGCCTCCTTATGGTTGTAGCCAGAGAATTAGGGAGTTGGCATTTCCCTCAGGTTGTAGAATGAGAAACTAGTGGGTTGGATCCTTCTTCCAATTTCATATGGAAAATAAAGTAAGTTGGTCCTTCCAATGAATGTAATTCTTCAAGACATATAAGAAGAATCATTCTATGGTTTTTTCTTGCTTTCGGTTTCAATTTAAAAACATGTGTGTACTATGTATGTGTATGATTTCTCATGTGTTCATTGTTTATTTACTCTGCAATTATTGGATGATAATGCTACACTGATATAACACTCGCAATATATGGTTAAAAATGATCAAATTTCTCTATTATTGATTCACTCCCCCTCTCAGTAATCCAACAATTTGTATCAGAGCAGGTTCCTTTAGAAATTAGTTTAACCACTGAAAGGAAGATCATGGAGAGAAAAAACATGTATAAAAATGGAATACCACAGTTTGATGGACAAAAGTATGCATTTTGGATCATAAGGATGAAGATAAATATACATACACAGGGATTTGAAATTTGGCAATCAATTATAGATGGATACATAGTACCAACACTTCCACCAACAAATGACAAAGCAATGAAACTCGGTCAGAATAAGTTGAAATCCACAAATGCACTTTTGAATGGTCTTAGTGAAACAATATTCACCAAAGTTGCACATTGTAAATCCGCTAAAACGATTTGGGACAAAATTTAAAATATTTATGAAGGAGATTCAAAATTCAGAGCAACAAAAGCTTCAAACTTACAGAGGTCAGTTCGAACAACTTAAGATGAAGGAAGATGAGAATATTGAAGATTACTTTTACGAGTTGATGAAACAGTAAATAAAATCATAGGATTGGGACAAGAAATCGAAGAATTTGTAATTGTTCAAAAGCTACTAAGATCTCTTCATATGAGATTTGACCCTAAGTTATCAGCACTAGAAGAAAGAGAAGATCTGAACTCAATAAGCATGGACGGATTACATGGAATCTTCACATCATATGAAATGAGAACTGAAAAGAAAAATCCAGATACAAAAGAAACAACCTTCAAAGAATCCAAAAAGTCAAAGAAAAAATAAGAAGAACTTAGCAACAACAGTGATGTCTAGGAAGATGATGAAGAAGTGACCAACTTTGTCAAAATATTGAACAAGGGAACCAACAACAAGTATAGAGGTAAGCTTCCTTTGATTTGTTTTAATTGTGATGGTATTGGTCATTTTTCTAACGACTTTCCTCATAAGAAAAATAAAAATGATGAAGGTTACTCAAATAGCAAACAAACATATAAAATAAAATATTCCACAAATAAAATTTTCAAGAAACGCTTATGCACCAAAGAAGAAATCTCATCATCAGATGAAGATGAAGATAGTGACAGTGAGACATAAATAGTTCTATTCATGGAAGTAGAAGACTCTGATAAAGAAGACTCCGAAAAAGAATATAAAGAAGCTGAAGAAGAATGTGAAGAGGCAAAAATTGACTACCGAGAAGAATTGATGTGTTCCATAGAAGTTATCAAAAGAGAAAAGAAGAAAAAAAGGAAAATACAAGTGGAACTAGACAAGAAAAAAGACACTCAAAAACTAGAACAAATGATCACAAATTTGAAGGTTCAAATAGAACAAGATAAAAGAATTGAAGAAACACTCAAAGAATAACTAGAAGAAAAAGACAGGATCATTGAAAATTTGGAAGCAGAGATTGTCACATTAAAAAAGGATATTCAAAAGAAAAATATGCAAAACAACTCAAAAGTTTTGGATGACCTTATCATCATTCAAAAACCTCATCATGACAAGTCCGGACTTGGATACAATCAGACAGAAAAGGGATTAAGCTCCAAAACAATAGAGCAAGAAACATATCCAAAAATCTATGTAGAAACAATCAAAGGGGATATGAAGATCTACAAGAAAGATTACAGGGACACTCCTCCACCGAGAGGATTTAGATTTCAGAATCACCAACCGACAGATAGACATCAGGAAGAACAAGGATTCATAAGAGTACCTCCTTTCAGAAGATCTTCAACTCCCAGGTATCGAACTATCTTTTTTGTTTTATGTTATGCATGTAATAATTTTGGTCATAAATTTGTGCATTGCAGATCTAACAATAAGAACATAAATAACTTTGAAAGTCATACACAAAAGGGTTATCCAAGAAGGTTGAGTGAAACACAGAGAAGAAGTTACAACAGGTTTGAATTCTCGAGAACTAAAGTGGAATGTTACAAATGTACAAATTTGGACACATGGTCAAAGATTATAGAATGAAAGTACCTCTTAGAGAACCGCAACGGAATAACAATAGTCACAGTCAGGAACTTTAGAAAAGGACATGGAGAAGAAAGCAGAATCAATATATCAATGAAGAATGCACACTCGCTCTACAAGCTAAGCAGAAGAAACATGGTTGGTATGTTGACAGTGGTTGTTCAAAACACATGAAAGGTGATAGAGACAAGATTCTTACTTTAATAAAGGAAAGAGATGGATCAGTCTCCTTCGAAAATGATGATTTAGCTAAAATCAATGAAAAATGCACAGTCAGAATTGGGGACAAGAATACAAAGGCAGAAAATGTTCTGCTAGTATAATATGTGAAACATAATCTTCTAAGTGTGATTCAAATGTATGACCAAGGTCATAAAGTTACTTTCAATTCACAAAAGTGCGAGATAAGAAAAGAAGGTTCAGGAAAATTGATTTCTACAACTGTGAGAACTTCAAGCAACATATATGTGTTAAGTGAAATTGGAAATGAAAAGTGTTGTCTAGGAAATGAAGATGAAAGTTGGCTATGGCATAGAAGAATGGGTCACATACATTTTGATAACTTTGTCAAAGTCAACAAAAGAGAAGCAGTCAGAGAAATGCCCCAGATCAAGAAACCAACCAACACTTTATGCAAGCATTCTCAACAAGGAAAGAAAACAAAGAACAAATTCAAATCAAAGGAATATTCAATGACAAGACCAATGGAAACTGTGCATACTGATCTAGTTGGAACAACTACAACAAAGGGCTTAAAAAGTTAGAAATAATTTATGTTATTAATTGATGATTATACAAGAATGACTGCAGTTTTCTTTCTCAAGAATAAGTTAGAAGCTTTTGAAAACTTCAAGATCTACAAGGAAATGGT
Organism: Picea engelmannii; assembly: GCA_009831015.1. Classification (NCBI taxonomy): domain Eukaryota; kingdom Viridiplantae; phylum Streptophyta; class Pinopsida; order Pinales; family Pinaceae; genus Picea; species Picea engelmannii. The sequence continues at coordinate 167,203 of ML789714.1, read as the reverse complement.
TGAAAATGAAATGGATTCAAAAATAAAATACTTGATATATGATAATGGAGGAGATTTCACTTCAAAGGAATTTATTGACTACTGCAACAATCATGGAATAAAAATGCAATTCGTCGTTGCTAGGACACCTCAACATAATGGAGTTGTTGAAAGAAAGAACATGACATTACAGGAAATGGCTCGAACAACTAATATATTCCAAATTGACAGATATTTTTTGGACACAGGCAGTGCATACAACATTTTACATTCAAAACAGAGTAATGCTCATAAACAACACTGATAAGACTCCCTACGAGCTATGGAAAGGAAGACCCACAAATGTGAAGCACTTCAGAATTTTTTGGAGCAAATGCTACATTAAAAGAGAAGATGGTAGAATGATAAAGTTTGACTCTTGTGTGGAAAAAGGAGTACTTGTTGGTTAATCAAGTACAAGGAAAGAATACAAGTGTTACAACCTAAGATCGAACAAAGTTGTGGAAAGAATCAACGTAACAATTGATGAAACAAGTAGACAAGAATTAAAGGAAGAAAAAAATGAATCAATGGAATAACTTTACAAAGAAGAAGAAGAAGATGATGAAAATGAAGTAGAAGGGGAAGATGAAGAAGATCTGACATAATCAAAAGAGAATGTTCAACAAGTGCCTCCAAAGACACCTAGCAGATGAGTACAAAAGAATCATCCTTGAGATCATATTATCAGAAACAAAGATGTAGGAGTTGAGATTAGAAGAAGAATTTGTTCACTAGAACAAACACACCTAGCACTCTTATGTACGATTGAACCAACCTGTTTTTAAGAGTCCAACAAGGATGAATTTTGGAATAAGGCCATGGATGAAGAATTGGATCAAATAGAGAAAAATGATACTTGGGAAATGGTTCCAAGACCAAAGGATAAGAATATGATTGACACAAAGTGGGTATACAGTAATAAATTGAATGAAGATGGGTAGGTTACAAGAAACAAAACTAGATTGGTATGTAAATGATATGCATAGGTTGAAGGAATTGAATTTGAAGAGACATTTTCCCCAATTTCTAGAATGGAAGCAATCTGATTGCTTTTATCTTATGCATGCTCCAAAAACATTAAAGTGTATCAGATGGACGTAAAATCAACTTTTTTGAATGGGGAACTTGAAGAAGAAGTCTACATTGAACAACCAGAAGGATTTCAGTTTTCAGAGAACGTAGATTATGTGTGTAAATTAAAGAAGGCCTTGTATGGTCTAAAATAGGCTCCTAGAGCATGGTACTCTAGACTGGATAAATATCTACAGTAGGAAGGGTTCAAAAAATGAAGTGCAGAAAACAACCTCTACATCAAGGTAAGCCAAGATAGTATTTTATTAATTGAAGTTTATGTTGATGATATTATTTTTTTTGGTAGTGATGATGACAGGTTAAGCCAAAAATTTGCAAAGGATATGCAGAATCAATTTGAAATGCCATTACTTGGATAACTATCCTTCTTTCTGGGACTTTAGATACATCAAAGACACCAAGGAATTTTTATTTCTCAAACCAAGTATATTAGAGAAATGCTAAAGAGGTTAAGAATGGAAGATTGCAAACCAGTTATCACTCCCATGAAAAACTGTTGCAAGTTAAGTAAATAAGATGATTCAAAGTCTACATATCAGAGGCAATACAGATCAATGATTGGTAGCCTACTATATGTGACAACATATAGACCGTACGTAATGCAAGAAGTTGGATATGTGACACGATTTAAAGCAACACCAAAGGAATCACATGTATTAGCAGAGAAGAGGATTTTTAGATATCTCAAAGGAACAAAAGAGTTTGGATTATGGTATCCAAAAGGAAAGGAACTATCACTTATTGCCTACACAGATACAGATTGGCCAGGTTGTATTGATGACCGACAAAGCACCAATGAAGAAACGTTCTACTTAGGTGAGTGTTTAGTATCATGGTTAAGCAAGAAACAATCATCAATATCTTTATCTACAGTCGAGGCAGAGTATATTGCAACAACAACATGTTGTACAGAAGTTCTTTGGATGAAACAAACTTTGACATGTATATAGGTTGAGTATGATGAGACCATTCCAATCTATTGTGATAATACAAGCACCATCAGTATCTCAAATAACTCGGTGATGCACTCCAAGACAAAGCAAATTCCAATCAAGTATCACTTTCTACAGGAACAGGTTGCAGAAAAGAACATCGTAGTTGAGTATGTGGGAAAAAAATAACAAGTGGAAGACATCTTTACAAAAACACTTCCAATGGAAGCCTTTGGTTATCTTCGCCGGAGACTCGGATTTATTTCTACTCCAAAATGAATTCTTTTGAATTCTTATCTTATATGTATTATATGTACATGAGGAAGGAACATAAAGAGGACAATTCAATCAGGGGGATAAGCCACAGATGGAAACATAGGTTTTCCATTGATGAAAAAGGGGGAGATATTTATCAGATGCAGAGGACAGAGGCATGGTTCCAGGGGGAACATGAGTGATATAATTTCAGTATTGCATCTGATTGTTTCCATCAATTCCAAAGGGGGATATTGTTGATTAAGCTTGGTTGTCATTGATGTCAACCCTTGAAGAAAGACCGGTAGCAGAAAGGTTTGGGTAATGGACCAAATTTTGTTTTATGTAAATATGACTCATTATTGTCTTGTCATGGTTGATACGAAGTACAAATGTATAAAATTCAAAGAGGTCCCCTTATGGTGAAATAAATCATAGGAAGACACTTTGTGGATTTAGTTATCCTAGAAGTATGGCTAGAGAACCCATGCTTAATTATGGAATAATGAGATGAAGGTCAGTTATTTTGTTAGTGAAACTATTCTAGATGGATAGTGCTTGTCATGCAATTTTTTGTGGTATGTGGAACGTCACATAACTCCTCATGGTTAGAGATTTATGGCCATATGAAGTTGAAGAACCCTCATGAGTCATATAGAAGCCCCGAAAAGTCAAGTGTTTGCAAAATAAATTATTTAAATACTAAAGTAAATGGAGAACTCCCTAAACTAAGGAAAGTGTAATGCTACATGAAAGTATAAATAAGAGGCAAAGATCTTTCATTTAATCACACTTGAATATCATTGAATATCTATTTTTGTGAAAGTTTATTTGGGCAGGTATTATTGATAGAGAAAATTTGCAGTAGAAAAAGTGTAGCAGGAAAAGTGCGGTAGAAAAAGTGCAGCAGGAAAAATGTGGTAGAAAAAGTGCATCATAAAAACTATGGTAGAAAATGTGCAGCAGAAAAAGTGCAAAAGAAAAATCGCGATAGAAAAATCATGGCAGAAAAAGTGTGGCAGGAAAATCGTGGCAAAAAAAGTGCGGCAGAAAAAGTGTGGCAGAAAAATCACGGTAGAAAAATCGTGATAGAAAAGGTGCAGCAAGAAAATCGCGGGAAGAACATGGTTGGGGTCTATTTATGAGAGATATGACACATCTTGTTTGAGGTATGTTTTTTGAGCTAGGTTTTATCTCTTGAGATGGTATTGGATGTTCAGTATTGCTGCATATATCATATTTGTTCAGGGATACGGTTGGCATTTTGTTGTTGGTATTTGGCATATGGTTATTGGTGTTTTGGTTGTGATCTGTTGCTGAAGTTGTTGGTTTAGATTGAGGCTACATAATAGTGAGTTTGTGGAACATGGTTTGATGTAAGGGTTTATGGTATTTGGTTTATGGAGAGAGTGATAAATTGTTAGATAAATTTTGATGGTTATATGTGTGTATGTTTTTGGTATATGGTTGAGGTACATGTTGGGTACATGGTTGATACAAGTAGTTGATGAGTTAGCGCATATATGAGGTGTATAGTTGATGAGTTGGTACATACATGAGGTGTATAGTTGATGATATTGGTACATCTTGATGAGTCAAAGTTGATGCATGGTTGATGCATGGTACATGTTGGTTCAGGTTATTGGTACATGTTTCTTGGTGCAGGTTGATTGGTACATGTTGTTACATGTTATTGGTACAGGTTGACAGTGATAGGTTGACAGTAGCAGTGGTTCATTCAATGACAGTGACATGTTGTGTACATTTGACATTTATATTTTAGGGCAGTTGGATGGGGCAAGGACAAGTGGTTGTAGCCACCTTCTGGTTGTAGCAGAAGAACTTAGGGGGTTGTAGCCTCCTTCTAGTTGTAGCTAGAGAATTGGGGAGTTGGATATTCCCTCAAGTTGTAGCCTGAGAAACTAGTGGGTTGGAGCCTCCTTCCAGTTCTAGCTGGAAAACAAAGGAAGTTGGTGCTTCCAATGAATGTAATTCTTCAAGACATATAAGAAAAATCAATCCATGGTTTTCTTCCGCTTTGGGTTTCCACGTAAAAACAATGATGTACTGTGTATGTGTATGATTGCTCATTTGTTCATTATTTATTTACTCTGAAATTATTGGATGATAATGATACATTGATATAACACTTGCATTATATGGTTAAAAAAAATAAAATTGTTCTATTACTGATTCACCCCCTTCTTAGTAATCAAACAAGTTCATTATTGTATTGAGTACATAAAATGGCCTAGTAGTCGGGACTCACATTTTCTTATTATGTCACTACATTTAGGCTTAAGAGGGGGTGTTAGAGCATAACACTAACTTCCCTTGGTGTATTACTTGTCTTAGGCACCTAGACCTTGGTTAATGCATTCCAATGCATTTTTCCTCACTTGATTTTACTTTTTAGAGAGGGTAGGAGACACCTTCCTTGATTTTAAGGAGTTTTCCTTAAGTTTAGGGAGTTAAATTTGAGTTATTTAGTTATAAATCAACTTAATAACTCCTTTCCAACCTCCATGCAAAGTTTAAACGCCTAAAGGAAGGAGAGCACACTTCCTCCTTAAATCAAGGAAATTGTCCCTTGATTTTAGGTATTTACCCCCTTTCTTTAATAAACTTTTCATGTTTAGATAATTAGTTAGTAAACTCTCACTTTTCAACCTATAATACTCATGTTAGGTGTGAGTTATCTATTTTAGAGGTTTAGGGATGTGCTTTAGCCATTTTTACACTTCTTTTAATGGCAGTTGTTATTATTAGTGACAAGATCAATTCCTCTCTACATATTGGATTGATCTCATTTTAATTTCGAACATTATTATGAATACATTCATTCTTATGGAGTAAATTCTTGTCTATATCTCTCTTATTTGTTTAGTTGCAAATTCATTGGATTAGTATTATTTTTCTCATCGAATTCTAGGTCTCTTGGGTCTCACAATTTTACAGAGTGAACATAGAATCTTTTGAATTTCATGAATTCGAACATGAATTTCAAAAGAATTCAATATCAAAATTGTTCCAATGTCGTATCATTTTATGTTGATTTTATTTATTTTTGTATGATTTAGTTCATTATTTCAGTCACAAGAACAAACTCTAAGCTCTCATTGTTGATTACATTTTGAATTTTTAACCATATGGTGATGTTCATATTACTTTTGATTAATTGGGTTGGTTGTCATTGATGTCAACCCTTGAAGAAAGTTTGGTAGCGAATTTCGGTAGCAAAATGGTTTGGGTAATGGACCCAAGTTTGTTTGATGGATAATGGTATGAGTTTTGATATATTTTCAGGTAAGACTATTCCATATGGATATTACATTTCATTCCATTTCTGGTGGTATGTGGAATGTCGCATAACTCCTCACGGTTAGAGAGCTATGGCCATGTGAAGTTGGAGAAAGGTTTGGGTAATGGACCCAAGTGTGTTTGATGGATAATGGTATGCGTTTTGATATATTTGTAGGTAATGATATTCTATATGGATATTACATGTCATTCCATTTCCATTGATATGTGGAACATGACATAACTCCTCTCAGTTAGAGAGTTATGGCCATGTGAAGTTGGAGAACCCTCACGAGTCATCTAGAAGCCCCAAAAGATCAGAGTAGCCAAAGTGGTTTAAGAGATTTTAGAAGGTAAATAATAAAGTGAAGTGACGAGTGTAATATAAGTCGAGGTGAATACAAAATAAATTATTTAAATAATAAAGTTAATGGAGAAATTACTAAGTTGACAAGTGGTTAGAAGTGGGTTAACCCTAAAAAAAGGAAAGTGGGTTAAGATGGCTAAAAGGTAACCCATTGAGGAAGCTACATGAAATTATAAATAAGAGGAAAGGCTCTCTCATTTAATCACACTTGAGCATATTGAATAGCTACAGGTGACTGACATAACCAAATGATATCTAAGCTAAATTTTAGAGCGAAGGGGAAGTAAAGAAGACCGAAATTCAAGGGAGGATAAATTCTTTTGATGATGCTTTCCAAGGTATGTTATTTACAGGTCATCTCACAATTTTCACAATACATTTTTTTTAGAATGATTCAGACCATGAAATTGGGAGGCCATTGAGGAAACATATCCAGGTAGTTGTGATACAAATTTCATCTTGTGGGTCATTGTATTTTGGAGTTACATGCCGTGGAAAATAGGGTTTCTGGCTAGGCCTGAAACTAGTCTAAAACAGGTGTTTTGGGTAAAATTGTCATAACTTCTTCATAACATATCCAAATTGAGTAATACCAAATGTATTCGTTAGAGTTTCGTTTGTAGTATTTTTTGTACAATTTTGATATCCATATAACAAACATTTTGTGTGGGGCATGCTCTACATGCTCGCTCTCTAGAATAAGCCAAAATTCAAAATGTGTATTCCATTTTTTCTATAACTCCTTTTATGAGAGGTTCCGAGTAGTGAATTATGGAGGAATTTTATAAAAGACACTCAAGAACATTGTGTACTAGTTTTAGATATTTATTCATTACAGATACATAGTTATGATTACTTCAAGTTAGGGATGTTGACTAATCCAAAATTAGTCACGTGAGACTAACATAAAGTTTGATGAAAATGCTAGTCTCTTGTTATTAAAGTTAAGGAAGGTTTTTAGGTATGTGATCTTATAAACCAGGTATATTACAAAGTTACAAATAAGATTTGGATGATGAAATTGATGAGGGCTTTTGGTTGAGGTAGATGTTGGGTACATGGTTGAGACAAATAGTTGATGATTTGGCACATCCATGAGGTGTATAGTTGATTATGTTGGTACATATTGATGAGTCATAGTTGATGAATAATTGATACATGATTGGTACATACTTGGTACATGGTTGGAGGAACTTGTTAGTAGTATTGTTGACACATGGTCTATGGATGATGTAGCATACTTGTATTGGTATATTATTAGAAGCACATATTGATCTTGTTGATGATTATGAGTTGTTCTGTTATGATTGGTTGATGCACATATTTTAGAGTTTTCTTGGTGATTGATCTTGGTGAGTAGATATGATTTGGTTGATAATATTGATGAGACACGTTGTTGTGATAGGTTTTTTGGACAATTTGTTGTGACATGTTATTTGTACAAGTTTGGTGCATGGTTGATGCACTTGTTCGTGATACATGATGAGGTATAGGTTGGTGTATGGTTGATGCACTTATTTATGGTACAGGTTGATTACATATTGAGGTACAGGTTTTTGCACGTTTGATGCACGGTTCAGGTTATTGGTACAAGTTTACAACAATATATCTCAAAGTGATAGTGTGACAGTGGTTCCATAATTCTACTTCTACGTCAGGGAGGTTGGAAGGGGAAAGGAAAGGTGGTTTTATCCATCTTTTGATTGTAGTCGGAGAACATAGGGGGTTGTATCCTCCTTCTGGTTGTACACAAAGAATTGGGGAGTTGGATCTTCCCTCAGGATGTAGCCTGAGAAACTAGGGGGTTGTAGCCTCCTTCTAGTTGTAGCCAAAGAATTGGGGAGTTGGAGTTTCCTTCAAGTTGTAGCCTGAGGAAATAGGGGGTTGGAGCCTCATGCCAGTTGTAGCTGGAAAACATAGGAATTTGGTTCTTCCAATGAATGCAATTCTTAAATACATATAAGACAACGCATTATGTGGTTTTCTCCCGCTTTAGGTTTCCATGTAAAAACACTAGAGTACTATGTATGTGTATGATTTCTCATTTGTTCATTGTTTATTTACTATGAAAATATTGGATGATAATGTTACATTGATATAACACTTGCATATTGTGGCTAAAAATGATTGAATTGTTATTTTACTGATTCACCCCCCTCTCAATAATCCAACAATTGGTATCAGAGCAGGTTCCTTCAGGAAACAGTTTAACTAGTGGAAGAAGATCATGGATTATTCTAAGAATGGGATACCATTGTTTAATGGTCATAATGGTTTAAAGTATGAGATGTGGAGAATAAGGATGAATTTATTTTTACAGGTATAGGGGCATTATATTTGGCTATCAGTCGTTACAAGATATGATAGTTTGAAAAGGGAAAAGACTGCAGCCAAGAAGAAATTGAGGAAGAATAAAAAAATAGCAATGGATTTCATCTAGGAAGGATTACCTAATCTGGTAAGAGAAAAGATTGGTAAATGTTCATTAGCCAAATAACTTTGGGATAAGTTACATGGCATATATTCTTCAACTGTCATAGATTAAAAAAATGCCAAAGAAGTTGCATGTATAGATCAAGAAGAAATATGTTCACCATGTCAAACAGATTCAGAAGATGAAGAGTACAAAATCAATAGAGGTATGTTGTTTTTCTTTAATTGTGAAAAACATGAACATCTTGAAATGGAATGCCATGAAGGAAATGAGACAGAAAAAAAAAATGAAAAAGAAGACAATTATGGGGAAGAATTGATTAGTGTTTTAGATGAACTAAGAGAATAAAACAATTCACTCAAGAAAGAATTTATGAAATAAAAAGAAAGTTTTCACATTTTTTAAGAAGCCCAATAGGTCTTTGAGAACTTAATAACTCAGCTAGAAGAAGATAGAAAGATCGAAGAAAATCTTGAATACCAAAAGCAATGTTTGGAAGCTAACATAGCAGCATAGAAGGAAGAAGCAGACATGAGAGAGAAGATATTGACAGATCATCTTAAGGAAAGAACTAACGATCTAAACCAGCTTGAGTCAAAGTTTGGTCAAGAAGAGAAAGTACTTGAAGAAGCGAAGAGAACATAAGAAGTCATGAAGTCTCAAATAGTAAAGAAATAAGAAGAGGTTGAGAATCTTCAAGAAGAAGTTGTTACATTGAGAAGTAAAATCATTAAGCTCAAAAAGAATGTTGAAGAGACAAAAATATCCACATCAGTTATAGAGAATGAAGAGAAGCACTCTAGGTTGCTAGAAAAGAAGAATCAAGAAAATAGAAAGAGTTATGTAGAAGTACTCAAAGGAAGGAATCATGGTCAACCATAATCTAAGAAAATTATTGAAGATACATCTTCAAGAAGACCATCTGTGTTCAAGCCACAAAGAAGCTTCAATCATGATCATGATCAGTCAAGGCATAAATTAATAAGGACTACACCAAAAATAAGATCATTCACTCCCAACTATGCAAATTTATTTTACGGTCATTGTTTTTATTGTACTAATTTTGGACATAAGGTTGCAGTAAAAGAAATTTTCAAGCAAGAAGTGCCTATGTGGCTGCACATAACATTGAGTGTTACAAATGTCATAACTATGGACACATAGGCAGTGATTGTAGAAAAATGATCGATACTTCCATGAAAGAGAACATTGATATCAGATATAAGAAAGTATGGATAAGAAAATAGGAAGAACAGGTGAACAAAGACTAGGTACCAGAGATCGAAAGATTGGCAATAAAACGATATGAATAAAATTCTACAGAGAAAAATAAAGATGTGAGATATAGAAAGGTTTGGAAAATAACTGAAAGAAAGGAAGGATGGGTAAATAAGGAACAGGTTCAATAGATTGTACTTTCAGACATCGTAGTGAAATATGAATCCATAGACAGAAAGAAAGAAATCAGAGCTCAGAGAGATAATGAATCTACCAATGAAAATGATGATGAATATACCAATGAAGAAAATGATGAATACACATCATAGAAGGAATTGTTATGAGCTATCCATCTGAGAGAATCCTAGGTAATATGAATATTATACAAGGGGATTCTATGCGATAGCTGTGACGGACCAAAGAACCATCCTTCAAGCAACTTGCAGGGTTTGAGAAGATAGATTCAGAGTGGTCAATTACCAGAAGTACAGTTTGATAGATTAATCAATACTTCATGATAGTATAGTGATAAATTGGTCAGCATTATGGATAGTTGCGCAAGTAGAGTCTTGGACAGTATGGACAGAGATGGATTCATAATAACACTTAGTAGGTTTGGACAGATATATGAAAGTGGATGAGAGAATGGATTCATAGATTGGTTCAGAGAGTGTTTCATGAAAAAATGAACATTATCATAATGGATGATAATTACATAGGAAATGGCTCAAACAATGCTAATGGATTCAAAATTGACAGACATATTTTGGACACATGTAGTGCATACAAAAATTCACATTCAAAATAGAGTAATGCTCAGAAACAACAATGAAAAAACTCTCTACGAACTATGCAAAGGAAGCATAAACAACAACCTATACATCAAGATATGTCAAAGAAACTAAGGAATTTTTATTTCTCAAACTAAGTATATCAGATAAATGCTAAAGAGGTTCGAAATCAAAGATTTCAAAAAATTTACCACTCCTATGAAAACCATTTGCAAGTTGAGAAAACATGATGATTCAAATTCTACAGACTAGAGGTAATATAGGTCAATGATTGGTAGCTTACTATATGTAACAACATCTAGGCTAGATGTAATGCAGACAGTTGGACAGGTGGCATGATTTCAAGCAGCACCAAAGGAATCACATGTATTAGCAGTGAAGATGATTTTCAAATATCTCAAAGGAACATAATAGTTTGGATTATGGTATCTAAAAGGAAAGGATCTATCACTTATTTCCTACACATATGCATATTGGGCAGGTTGCATTGATGAACGACGAAGCACCAGTTGAGCAGTGTTCTACTTGGGTGAGTGTTTAGTATCATGGTTAACAAGAAAAAATCATCAAAAAACTTATATAAATCCAAGGCAGAGTATATTGCAGAAACAACATGTTGTACACATGATCTATGGATGAAACACACTATGACATGTATAGAGGGTGAGTATGATGATTCCATTCCAATCTATTGTGATAATACAAGTGCCATCAGTATCTCAAACAACTCAGTGATGCACTCCAAGACGAAGAACATTCCAACAAAGTATCACTTTCTATGCGAACATGTTGTAGAAAAGAACATCATAGTTGAATATGTGGGCACAAAATAACAAATGACAAACATCTTTACAAAACCGCTTCCAATATAATCCTTTGAGTATCTTCGCGAGAGACTGGGAGCAATTTCTATTCCAAAATGAATGATTTTTAATGATTATCTTATATGTCTTAGATGTACACAAGGAAGCATCATAAAGAGGACATTTCAAGTTGGGAGATCAATTTCACAAAGAGTTTAGTTAGGGGGAGCAACCCTGGATGGAAAGATGGGGGGGAGATTTATCAAATGCAAAGGTAAATGAAAAGGTAAGGGTAAATGGGGAGAATGAGTGCCATGACTTCATTATTGCCTCAGAGTGTTGTCATCAATTCCAAAGGGGGATATTTTTGATTAATTAGTTTGGTTGTCGTTGATGTCAACCTTTGAAGAAAGTTCGGTAGCAAATTCTGGTAGCACAATGGTTTGGGTAATGGACCCAATTTTGTTTGATGGATAATGGTATGAGTTTTGATATATTTGCAGGTAATACTACTACATATGGATAGAACATATCATGACATTTCAAGTGTTATGTAGAACGTCACATAACTCCTCACGATGAGAGAGTTATGGCCATGTGAAGTTGGAGAAAGGTTTGGATAATGAACCCCCATTTGTTTGATGGATAATGGTATGAGTATTGATATATTTTCAAGTAAGAATATTCTATATAGATAGTACATGTCATGCGATTTCCAGTGGTATGTGGAACTTCACATAAATCCTCACGGTTAGAGAGTTATGGCCATGTGAAGTTGGAGAACCCTCATGAGTCATCTAGAAGCCCCAAAAGGTCAAAGTAGTCAAAGTGGTTTAAGAGATTTTAGAAGGTAAATAATAAAGTGAAGTGATGAGTGTACTATAATTCAAAGTGCATACAAAATAAATTATTTAAATAATAAAGTTAATGGACAAATTACTAAGTTGACAAGTGGTTAGAAGTGGGTTAACCCTAAAATAATGAAAGTGGGTTAAGATGGTTAAAAGGTAACTCCTTGAGGAAGCTACATGAAAGTATAAATAAGAGGCAAGGCTCTCTCATTTTAATCACTCGAGAATATTGAATATTTACATGTGACTGAGGTAACCAAAGGACATCTAAGATGAATTTGAGAGGGAAGGTGACGTAAAGAAGACCAAAATTTAAGGGAGGATAAATTCTTTTGATGATCGTTTCTAAGGTATGTTATTTACAGGTCATCTCACCATTTTTGCAATAAAAAAAAATTCTAGAGTGATTCAGGCCGTGAAATTGAGATTCCATTTAGGAAACATATCCAAGTATCTTTGATACAAATTTTAGCTTGTGGGTCATTGTATTTTTGGAGTTACATGCCGTGGAAAATAGGGTTTGTGGCTAGTCCTAAAACTAGTGTAAAATAATTGTTTCAGTTATAAACGTCATAAATTATTCATAACAGATCCAAATTCATTAAGACCAAATGTATTGGTTAGAGTACAGTATTTAGTATTCTTTGTACAATTTTATCTCCATACAACAAATATTCTGTGTGGGGCACGCTCTACAAGTTCTCTCTCTAGAATAAGCTAGAATTCAACAAGGTATGTCATTTTTGCTATAACTCCTTTTCTGAGAGGTTCCAAGTAGTGAAGTCTGGATGAATTGCATAAAATGCAATGAAGAACATTGTGTACAATTTTTAGATATTTATTCATTACAGGTACATAGTTATGATTATTTCAAGTTAGGGTTGTTGACTAATCCAAAATTATTCATGTGAGACTAAAGTAAAGTTTGATGAAAATGCTAGTCTATTGTTGTTAAAGTTGAGGATTGTTTGCAGGTATGTGATCTTATACACTAGGTCTATTATAGAGTTACAAATAAGATTTGGAAGATGGAATTGATGAGAGTTTTTGGTTGAGGTACGTGTTGGGTACATGGTTGAGACAAGTAGTTGATGAGTTGGCACATACATGAGGTGTGTAGTTGGTGATGTTGGTACATCTTGATGAGTCATAGTTGATGAGTAGTTGATACATGATTGGTACATACTTGGTACATGGTTGGAGGAACTTGTTATTAGTATTGTTGACACATGGTTTATGGATGATGTAGCATATTTGTATTGGTATATTATTAGAAGCACATATTGATCTTGCTGATGATTATGAGTTGTTGTGTTATGCTTGGTTGATGCACATATTTGAGAGTTGTCTTGGTGATTGATCTTGGTGAGTAGATCTGATTTGGTTGATAAGATTGCTGAGACATGTTGTTGTGATGGGTTGTTTGGACATGTTGTTGTAACATATTATTTTTACAGGTTTGGTGCATGGTACAGGTTGACGTATAGGTTGGTGTGTGGTTGATGCACTTGTTTATGGTACAGGTTGATTACAGGTTGAGGTACAAGTTGATGCATGGTTGATGCATGGTTCAAGTTATTGGTACAGGTTGTTTGTTGCAGGTTGATTAGTACAGGTTTACAATAGTATATCTCACAGTGATAGTGTGATGGTTCCATCATTCTACTTCTACGTCAAGGCGGTTGGACAGGGCAAGGACATGTGGTTATATCCACCTTTCGGTTGTAGCTAGAGAACATAGGGGGTTGTAGCCTCCTTCTGATTGTAGTTAGAGAATTGGGGAGTTGGATCTTCCCTTAGGTTGTAGCTCGAGGAACTAGGGGGTTGTAGCCTTCGTCTAGTTGTAGCTAGAGAATTGGGGAGTTAGAGCTTCCTTCGGGTTGTATCTTGAGAAACTAGGGGGATGGAAGCTCCTTCCAGTTGCAACTGGAAAACAAAGGAAGTTGGTGCTTCCAATGAATGTGATTCTTAAAGACATATAAGAAAAATCATTCCATGTTTTTCTCCTGCTTTGGATTTCCACGTAAAAACATTGGTGTACTATATATGTGTATGATTCCTCATTTGTTCATTGTTTATTTACTCTGCAAATATTGGATGATAATGTTACATTGATATAACACTTTCATATTGTGGTTAAAAATGATTGAATTGCTCTATTATTGATTCACCCCCCCTCTTAGTAATCCAACACTTATATAATACATAATTTATTGTGTTTGAAAACAACAATTTATATCCTTAATTTATTAATCATGCTAGATTATATTACATTTCATAGCATTTTAATGCTTAAATCCTATACAAATTAATGAACATAACCATTGTGAAGATAATGATATAACAAGTGCACCCGGTATGGTATGATTAGCTTTTGATATGCTTTGGAAATACTTTGAAACCTATGAGCATTTACAAGTCCATCGAATAATCAAAATTTGAATATGGTTAATGCACCTTTGGTGTTTGATTCATCATGTGATCTGATCGATTATGATTTCAATGTAATGTATTTCCAAATTGTGTTTTAACATCCATTTTCCTCTGTTCCATGTCTTGGGCAAGGACACCCTTCCATACTTTTCCATTACTATCCATCAAAACACATATCAATGCAAAGATAGGGCATGTACTTGTAATGATTTTTCCATTTGAGAAATTTCAGAAGGTTTTTACATTATTGTGAGCGAGGGTTTCTTGTTTTCATCTCTGCATTTATAATTTCACCATGAATGTTCTCCCTGTGAGTTGCCTTGAGTTTTATTGCGAATTTTACAATGGGTCAGATCTCTCGATTTGTTTTAGCAAATGATGGTTACCATCATGCTAAAAAAAGGTGGACTAGTTCGAGTTTTTAATCAGGTTTCATGGCCATAACCCAAAATCTTGCCAGATTTTTTGTGTTTGATCTCAATGGGGCGAAATCAGAAACACGTTACTAAGTTCGAGATCACTTTCTGAACAAATTAAGATGAATATGGGAAATCTGAAACATGGATTTTTCTCAGAACAGACCCATTTAGCTGACTGATTTGATTTTTCGAAAAAACATGCACGATATGGGAGAATATCATGGTTATCTGGAGACATATTTTCAAGTTGCGTTTGGTGACGCCCCGAACTGCATATAGCTATTCAAGGTTTCTTTTGTACAAAGTTTCAATGGTAAGTCTGCAACAATTTTTGGATTTTGAGCACTTAGGGTTTTTCTATTGTTTGACTGATAGAAATTATAGTTTTCATCTATGCTTATATTGTTTTTTACCTCTTCTCAAAAACCAAATATTAGCCCGTGTCTAATATTGTTGGCTCTATTTGCTTACTATCTGGAATTGTTTTACAAGAGTCCTGAGATTTGATCTTAAGAGTCCTGAGATTTGATCTTGCGTGAAATTATTTTTCTTTCATGAATATGATATACAAATCCGAACCCCTTGGTCCAAAACTCATAGAGGCTCATAAATGTTATTTGCTAATACTTCAAAAGTCGAATGGATGGAGTTTTCATTGTATTTTCATGGAAAGTTTTTCAGATAGTGAAGACTTTTGGCCAGATCACAAAAATTGAGGTTATTGAAATTCAGGTCAACAAAAATATAATTGCAGAGGAAATACGATTCCAAAGGTATGCATTCATATCTGATTAAGAAGAAATGTAAACTTTTGTTTAGTATTATTTAGAGAAACTTGATTGATTGGGGGTCGTTACACCTTATTTTCTATGAATATTTTCGTTTGCTGATAGATTTTTGTGGGTTACGAATTGGATTTTCCATTTTATCTGTTGAAATCCCTTACCAAAATGGTGAAATTCTATCAAAAATACCACCTCATATATGAGAGGAACCTGTTCCATCATAGCTTGATGATGATACTAATTGAATTTCTCTTAAATCGGGAAAACGATTATGGGAATGAATTTATTGAGAGAAATAATTTTCTAGAAACCATGGAACCTGTTCCTCAAGCTCAAAGCTTCAATCTCAGGTAGAGCCAAAATCAATTTTAGGTTTTAGAAAATGACCATGTAACCAATCAAGAAAAATAAATGGTAAATGAATAAATAAGGAAAATCCTAATATTGAAGCCATGTTTTAGAAGGAAAAATATTACAACGTTGTTCATATACTACAATCAAATGCACTTGATTCAGAGATGGAAAATCTTCAACTCAGGTTTAGTTATAAAATGTTAGTTGTTGAATATAAAGAAAAAATCGATGAGCTAAAACAAAAAATTCAATGGAAATTAATTCACCCTTTTCATAATTTTTGATTTGTAAAATCCTAATCCTTGATGCTCAAATATTTATTGTATATGATGGTTTGAATAGATTTGTATTCCTTATTTTTATTTTATTTCCTTTTCCAAATAGTGGCTAAATTCTGTAGCTTCCCTGATTTTTAGGGAAAACATAACAACTACGTTATTTTTTTGGGTTATTAATTAGTTTTCATTTATGTAGACACTTGTCCAATGAGGTGATGTAGACCGATATTTTTGCATGAAGACTCCCCACAAATATCGAGAACAAAATATTCCATAATATTAATTAGTTTTGTTAAAAAAATCGATAGTAATTTTATAGAAACACTTTGTGCAATTCTAAAACTGAAGTTACCTTTTTTTTTTTTCCATTTGTCATTATATACTTTTGTCACAATATTGGTAGGATGGAGTAGTAGTTTCATGGTTGCAGAATCGGGTTTAATTTTTATACCTTACAGTAAATACTTCTTCAAGCATCAGTTCATCACTATGTTTTACTGAATCTTATTGTCTGATTTCCCATGCATGATGACAAAGTGAGAGAGAACTGATAAAACAAACTCAGATGAGGTACACTATTGAAGACGTGCTTTGACTTCCATGCAATCTCTTTTTTTCATTTTTTTAGGCCATAATACTGACTTCTTGTTATTTATAAACAATTGGTTTGGACATGAAGATTTTAAGATCGGATCTTACTGTGAATTAATAGCAAAATACAGATAAGCATATTTACAAATTTATAGGTAAGAAAAATTGTGAGTCATGACACACCATTTTATTTTCCATATCTTTTTAAAACCTAAGCATGATGTTTGGAAGGTTGAAATACTTGTTGTTTTATTTACATTTTGACAGCTTCAATGAATTGAAAGATTCTATGTTTTTTTTATTTACTTATGTTCCTATCTTTCATGCTGTATTTATATCCTCCTTGTGTTTGAAGTTTTTGTAACTATCTCTGTACCTAGAACTGAAAGACGGCCTTCTTAACAATAAGGTTGAACATTCGGTCTAATTTGGTTATTCACCCCCCATTTTTGCTATTCCAATCCTCCATGGTTGGATACAAAATTGTTTTATTTTGTCTTAATAAATCGACCATTAAGAATATGTCATCTTTAAAAACAAAATAACCCAGGAATATGTTATGATTAATTTTGTCAATGAGATTGTTTCCCTTGATGAAATGTTATACACCTTCATAAGGAATCAAATTCCATGGTTTTGTTAAATATAATGCAACCGCAAGAGTCTGACTGTACACTGCCAGCTGTACTGGACAGTTGTACTTTCTATTTTTGTCTTGCTTGAGCCTATTTAGCTTAGCTATTTCCCTTTACATTGTATCTTCTCAGAATCTCCTTGTACGAACTACTTCAATAAGTTCATCTCTTCTTCATACATTTCAATATACTGTTCTATTCTTTCTCTCTGCATTTCTCTTTGCTTCACAATTTATCATGGTATCAGAGCTTCAACAGTAAGCCTCTTCACACAGTCTGGAGAGCCATACGATCCTCATAGAGAAGAGATTACACGCATCTTGAGAGCACGCAACACAGACTTTTCACAAGGTTTGGAAAGTTGTCTGTAATACTCTCTAAAGATTTCCGTAAGAAACTCACGTGAGGTTGCAGAGTGTACTATGCTCGGAAAAACGAGGAAGTAGAGAATGCAGAAGAAGAAACTTTAAAGAACCCTACACAATTTGTCAAGAATCGTCAAAGATTGACGAAGAAAAGATGGAGGAGGAGAGAAATTTTAAAGAACTCGGAATTTTTTTTCACATCTGTTAAAGATTGAAGCAATAAACAAAGAATTCGTGAAATTCTTTCAATCTTCGAAAGATTCACAATTTTTTTCCTCCGTAGGAGAAAATTCCATCAAATTTGGGAAAGATCGCGTCAAACACGCAAGGAATACCCATTGCTGGCCATGAGAGTCGTCCTGTGAACGGATCCAAGGCGGGAAACCAGTTCATAAGGGACGATGAGAGCACGGAAAAGGCGAAAGAATTTCAGCCGTCAGATCTTGCACAAAGGCCCGACAGTCGTTGGATCAGCGAGAAGGTGCACGAGGTTTATTCCTCTGCAGTGCACAAGAGTGATTTCGACTTGTGAAGTCGCAAAATCCCGACATCATTTGGACCATCCATCAAGAGACACGTAGTGAAATCCTATTCCATCGCAATATCGGTAATCGGGAGTTGGATGCGCAAAGAGAATTACCCTCCAAAAACTCTGATACGCGATATCGTGATATCCTGAGAAGACCTGTTAGCCGTCCATCTCAGAGGACAGGTGGCAGCAGATCAACGCATCATCACATCGACATTCGTGGTTTCAAGTTGTCAAAGAAATTTGGCATCGCAACTCGCGAAATCGCGATCAGATCTAAGCCGTCCATTTGACTGGACACGTGGAGGACATCAAGGAAACTGTCGACGTTTCGGCAATCGCGGTTTCAAGTTGTTAGAGAACTTTGGCATCGCAAGTCGCGATATTCCGAGGTTGAATCTGGACCGTCCATCTTGAGGGGACGCGTGGCGTAAATCCGAAGCAATCGGGAAAAGTCCCGATAAGAAAACAGAGTCCATCGGCATTACGGGATTCGGAAAATCACGAATCTTGGAGACGAGAAGTCTGGGACATATCCAATCAGGAAATCACGAGGAGAGATCGCGACCGTCCATCTGTTGGGACACGTGGCGGAGATCAAAGCAATCGGGAAAAGTCCCGAAAAGACAGTGCCATCGGTAAATCGGAGATCGGGGAATCGAAGAGTCAGAAGAATTCGTCAACAGAACTTGTGAAATCCTGATTCGCGATATCCCGATAAGATCTGGACCGTCAGATCAAAGGAAGATCTGGACCATTGAATTGTCCAAAGGTGATTTTTCATGTTTCGGCATTTTGGAAGGCAAAAAACACGAAAAGCCCGTAGCGCTTTAAAAGTAAGGTGCGTGGTCACATTGCAAGGAGACTAAGGGCCAATTCAAGCCCGATAAGCTCCCATCGGCCATCAACAAATCAACATTTCTGAGATCGGAGGTAAATATGAAATTTTCCTCAGTACTTCTGCAAATTTTTTTTTTTAATTCAAAAATCATGGCGTCGTCTAGCGATTTAGGACCAACTCAGGGTCTGATTCTTCTTGGTAAGAATACAAATTTTGGTCTCTTCGAATGAGGTCGTTCTTGCAAGCACAAGAGTGTTGGGAACCAGTGGATCTTGGATATGTGGAACCAGATCCAGCCGCCCTCACTGCCATGACAAATGCGCAGAGAATTGCTCAGGCAACTCTGAGGACCAAAGAAAACAAAGCGAAATTCTGGATTCAAAATTTTGTAGATGATTCGATTTTCTCAAAAATCACAGGCACTGGTACTTCCAAATAGGCCTGGGATATCCTTAAATCTTCCTACCAAGGAAATGACAAGGTAAAAATAGTTAAATTGTAGACCTTGTGGACACAATTCGAGACTCTAAGGATGACAGAGTCCGAAACAGTGGATCAATTCATCACCAGAGTCATGGGAATCGTGAACCAGATCAGACTGATTGGTGAAACCATCACTGATCAACGAATTGTTGAGAAAATTCTCAGAAGTCTACCCAAGAAATTTTAAATGGTTGTAACAACAATCCTTGAATCCAAGGATCTGTCAAGATTTTCAACAGATGAGTTAATTGGTTCTGTGGTGACACATGAGACCAGACTAGATCTCACATATGAGTCAATCTCCAATGCCTTCCAAACTCAATTCTCATTCAGAAGAGGGAAAGGCGGAGGAAGAAGTAGAGGAAGAGGGAACAATCAAAGTAATCCTCACTACAGTGGAGGTAACAGACAACAATCTCAGACTCCAAATTTCTAAGGTCAAAGGCAACAACAACAAAATCAATATCATAATTTCCAGCCTCAAAGAGGCAAAGGGAGAAGGTCTAATGACAAAACTAGCATACAATGTTATTACTGCAAAAAGTATGGGCACTATGAATCTGAATGCAGGAAGAAGTAGACAGATCAACTCTCAGGAAGAGAACATGTGTCAAATCATATGGGAGACACCTCAAGAGATATGTTTCTCTCATGCCACAAAACTGAACAACAACCTAAAGATCTTTGGTTGCTGGACAGTGGATGCAGCAATCACATGACAGGTAACAAAGAATTACTTTCATGCCTTGATTCTTCAATCTCATCTGATATTACACTTGGAAATGATCATTTAGTCAAAGTTGAAGGAAAATGAACTGTTCCTATTCTTACTAAATAGAATGAAAAGAAAGACATATGTAATATCTATCATGTTCCATACTTGAAACATATCTTGTTAAGTGTAGGACAACTCATTGAAAAAGGATATAAGGTACTTTTTGAGGGAGCATCTTGCAAAATCTATGATAGAAAACCAAGCAGAAAATTGATTTTTGAAATCTATATAACTCCAAATAAGATGTTTCCCCTTACCCTTAGAACTGCAAATCTGAGTCAACCTTATGCACAGAGTGCATCAACCCTGAATGAAACAATTGTTTGGCACACAAGATTTGGACATCTACCATTTCAGAGTCTAATTCTTCTTCAGAAAAACTCCATGGTCAAAGGTCTACCTATCTTTAAAGATAAAATTCCCCCATGTGAGTCTTGCATACTTGGAAAACACAAGAGAACTAGTTTTCCACAGTCTTCCAATCAAGCCAAACAACATCTTGAACTAGTTCACGCTGAACTATGTGGACCAATGCAAACAGAGTCAATAGGTGTTAGTTTTTACTTTCTAACGTTTATTGATGATTTCAGCAGGAAAATATGGATCTATTTTCTCAGACACAAGTCTGAAACATTTACAAAATTCAAAGAATTCAAGGCAGAAGCTGAAAAACAGAGTGGCAAATTTCTCAAAGTACTCAGGTTGGATGGAGGAGGAGAATACAATTCCAGAGAATTTGCAAATTTCTACAAATCTCAAGGCATCATCATGCAAGCAACAATAAGGTATACCCCACAGCAGAATGCAGTGGTTGAATGAAAAAATCAGACCATCATGAATATGGAAAGAACACTTCTCAAAGAGAAATGTTTGTCAAATACTTTTTGGGTTGAAGCAGTAGCATGCTCAGTTTATCTTTTGAACAGATCACCAACCACCAGTCTACAGATGAAAGTTCCCCAAGAAGCATGGAGTGGAACAAAGCTCAACGTAGCTCATCTAAGGACCTTTGGATGCATAGCATATGCACACATACCTTCCGAGTTAAGGAATAAGCTTGATGACCGAAGTGAGAAATGTATTTTCACTGGATATAGTGAAACATCTAAAGCCTACAGGCTTTACAATACAATCACCAAGAAATTAATTCTCAACAGAGATGTACAATTTTTGGAAAACCAATTCTGGAATGATTCAGAAAATCAACAAGTGGACAGTCATAATCCATTACTGCCAAGTTCTGAAAACACAGAAAATTCAGAACAACAAGTACCTCAAACTTCTCTTCCAAGACTACAGGTATAAAGACAACCTGAACACTCTAAGGATAACTCAACTTCTAGCAGAGAATTATTCTCTGGACCACAGAATCAGAGAACTCGAAGTTTGAGAGAAACCCATCAGCAGTTGGATGACTTTGAGCAACACAATCTTTTTTCTTTAATTTCATGTCAACCTACATCCTTTAAGGAAGCAACTAAGGAGCCACATTGGTTTCAAGCCATGAAACAAGAAATTGACTCCATTGAGAAGAACAAGACATGGGATCTTGTTGATTTTCCAAGACACAAGAAGAGTATTGGTGTCAAGTGGGTTTACAAAACTAAACTCAATGAAAAAGGGCAGATTGAAAATCACAAGGCAAGACTTGTTGCCAAAGGATTCTCACAACAACCAGGTACTGATTATGGTGAAACTTTTGCTCCAGTAGCAAGATTAGACACTGTAAGAACTCTATTGGCCATAGCAGCACAACACAAATGGAAAGTATACCAAATGGATGTCAAGTCAACATTCCTAAATGGTTTCTTAGAAGAAGAAGTTTATGTCGATCAACCACCTGGCTTTGAATTCCAAGAGCACCCAGCCAAAGTGTATCAGTTGAAGAAAGCCTTGTATGGCTTAAAGCAAGATCCAAGAGCTTGGTACAGCAGAATTGACACTTATCTGATCAAAAATGGTTTCACCAGAATCCAAAATGAGCCAACTCTTTACATCAAAACAACTCATCACGGTAAAATTCTAATTGTATGTTTATATGTTGATGACATGATCTACATAGGAAATCTAGAGCTGACATATTTCAAACATGCCATGCAATCTGAGTTTGAGATGACAGATCTTGGCATAATGAAATATTTTTTAGGCATTGAGGTTCATCAATCAACCAAAGGCATTTTTTTCTGTCAGCAAAAGTATGCAGCAGACATCCTCAAAAGGTTTCGCATGGAAGGATGCAATCCAGCAGAAACCGCCATACCTTTAGGCACAAAATTAAGAAAGAATGATGAAGGTCACACAGTGGATTCTACTTTATACAAAAGTTTAGTTGGTAGTTTGTTGTATATTACAGCAACTAGGCCCGACATCATGTATGCAGCTAGCCTTGTTTCCAAATTCATGGAATCACCGAAAGATTCTCATTGGAAAATGGAAAAACAAATTTTGAGATATGTAGGAGGAACAATAAATTTCGGTTTATGGTACACTACATCTGATTGTAATCAATTTACTGGTTACACAAATAGTGACTTTGCAGGCAGCCTAGATGACAGGAAAAGCACATCACGATATGTTTTTCAACTGGGCACGAACCTGATTTCATGGGCATTGAAGAAGCAGCCAATTGTATCCATATCTTCTGTAGAGGCAGAGTATGTAGCTGCTACCTCAGCTTCTTGTCAAGTTGTGTGGCTGAGAAGATTATTGAAAGACATGTCACAAACAGAAAAGGATCCAACTCCTATTTTCTGTGAAAATACATCAGCAATTGCATTATCTAAGAACCATGTATTTCACAAGAAAAGTAAACACATTGACACTCGGTTTCATTTCATACACGAGCTAGTCAATAATGGGGATATTGCACTACAATTTTGTGGTTCTCGAGATCATCTTGTTGATATCTTCACAAGGCCACTAGGAAAGTCAATTTTTGATTTTCAGAGACAACACTTAGGCATAGTCAGTGCTGATGATTGTAACTGTTGAGTTTAAGAGGGAGTGTTAAATATAATGCAACCTCAATAGTCTGATTGTACACTGCCAGTTGTATTGGACAGTTGTACTTTCTATTTTTGTCTTGCTTGAGCCTATTTAGCTCAGCTATTTCCCTTTACATTGTATCTTCTCAGAATCTCCTTGTACGAACTACTTCAACAAGTTCATCTCTTCTTCATACATTTCAATATATTGTTCTATTCTTTCTCTCTGCATTTCTCTTTGCTTCGCAATTTATCAGGTTTTTCTTTCTCTACCTGTATCAAAGATTGTATTCTTTGTTGAAGTTGTTTTCAATAGAATTGTTGTAGTTCTTGGATTACACAGTCCTCCTGCAAATATTTCTCTTTACAGGAAGACTATTCAATCGACATCTACATGGAAGGATTCAACCATTGAAATTATTTTCGCTCCAGGTCTAAATAGGTTAGTGATTTCTATTGTTTCATTTCTTTGGTTTGATTTGTTGAATGTAAATTTTAATTCTTATGATTTATTTTAAATTCTTTGCTCATTTGACTCAAACCATGTTTTAACTTACGTTCATGTTTATGTCAGTTATTAGATAAAGTCTTGGTTTGGGTATTAGTTAGAGTATTTAATTAGTGTTAGTATATTAAATTTAGATTTCATTATATTTTAAATTCTCTCAGGATTTAGTTCCCTTTGCAAAAACTTTTGTTTCAATAGACTTTCTAGCAAATCTTCTACTTCTTTACATTTTCTAAAATTTGTAATTAAGTGTGAATTTGTTTGATCTAATAGGTCATTCTAAGTACACAAAATCTGACAATTAGTAGTTAGGACCTTAGACAACTTTTCATTTATTTATTAGATAGATCGTTTCACCGACCAATGGAGCTCGTCAAGGATAGTTACCTTAAACGTCTTAGCTTATACTTAGACAACCTCAAACCCAACTTTCCCTTTCATTCACGAGTGGTCATTTCCTCTCTTCAACACAATCGAGGACTCGTTATAAATTTTTATTAAAAATCTAGGGTTAAATGTCTACATAGTGCAGTTCCTCAACAAACAAAATCGTGGTCAATAATGATAGTGATTTGTCTCTAACCTATATATTGTTGAGGAAGTTGTTCAAGAGGTTTTCCTCTACTACTGTTAATGTTTAATCAACGAACCCCTAGTATAACATATAATTGGATGTTGTGAGAACTATCTAGAAGATTGTATAAGACAAATAAATAGCATAGAGAATGATCCATTGCTCTGATTCAGGATTAGGGAAGAAATTATAAACTACAAGTTTAAGGGAAAATAAATTAAAACGCTCTTTGGGAATTGAATATTGCAGTAGTGTAGTGTATAACTGCATATTTTTTTGCATTTTTAACAAAGATTATTGTAGAGAAGATTGTAGCAAACAAATATTATTGCAACGTTGAGGTAAATAATTGCGGTCGTTGCAGATATTATGTAACATATAATAATAAAGGACTACAAGAGAGGATTGTAGCAAGCATAAGCAAAGGAGAATTCAAAGTTAAGGACAACATGCATATAGAGGAAAACGATTGAAGAGCTAGTTTATGCTCTTGAGGAGAATTTCTTTGAAGAAGAAACAAAGTAGGTGTGCTCTTGAATGCAATTGATGGGATATTGCAGACAAAGGATGGGATAAGATCCATTCAAGGTGTATATGGATGGATGAAAAAGATCATGAGAGGATATTGAAGGCCTGAATTGATCATATGTTTTGTTATTAACTCTGATTTGAGTTTTGATTGCAGGTTGAAGCAGATTGAAGGAAATGGTAGCAGTAGATAAGAACTAGTGTTGTTCTTTAAGAGGAAGAGCATGTGAGGGCTCTTAGAGAGTGGAAAAGAAGTGGTAAAGAACCTTGAATATCCAACTGAAGGTTGGAAAAAGAGGAAAACAGATTGTTCTTAGAGGAAGTGGAGAACTACAGAAACCAAAGGAGCAGAGTTTCTCAAACGTGGTTCCAAATGAAGAGAGACAAAGGATACCAAGAGGTCATGCTCATAGTGAATATTGAATTGGTATGAAGGAAGGTATAGAGAATTTCCAAGAGGAGGCTTGAGTGCAGTACACAGGTGAACCAGGTAGAGTTCACGAGAGGATATGGAGACAATGGTTGTTGATGGTCATTGCAAAGGTTGAGAGAGAAGCCACGGAAAAAAGAAGAAATATTCTGAGAGAGATGGCATAAGGAAGATGAGTCAAGAAGAGTATGACATAGTGATAAATGAGCTAATAGAAAGGTTCAATTTCATACAAATGTTGCTACAAAGAGATATGGAAATGTTCTAGAGAAGAAGATGGAGTATGAAGAAGCTAGTTCAGTGGCCACTAGAACAGTTGTTTGAGAAGCAGCTAAGGAAAAACATAAGGAAGATAAAGCATGGATTGAATGATTTCAAGAAGGTGGAGAAATTTAGATGAGATGAGTTCAAACAGAGGCCATTCTCAAAGAAAGAAATTCACTTTTGTGAACAAGATAAAGGACCAAAAAATGAGAGACAGGTGACCAAAAAATGAGAGATAAGTGACAAAAAAAAAACCAAAATTCGAATATAAATGACCAAATGGTAGTTTTGGTGGCTAATTTCCAGTCTCTTATCACGTGACCAAAAATGTGGTCATATTTAGTTTGGTCATTTATAGCTTGTCTTGTGGTCATTAATTTGGTCAGATATTTGGTCATATATTTGGTCATTAATTGTCAAATATATGACCAAATTAATGACCCCAAGACAAGCTATAAATGAACAAACTAAATATGACCACATTTTTGGTCATGTGATAAGAGACTGGAAATTAGACACCAACGATCGTCAAATCAAAAGGGGTCATTTGTATGAGGATTTTGGTCATTTTTTTGGTCACTTATCTCTCATTTGGTAATAGTGTTTAGGAAGTCAACTTCAAATTTTGGAAATAAAAGTTTATTAAATAACTTTTATAAAAGGGGTGAGATCATCATAATAACATTTTTTCATCCTTCAATACACATCCAAATTTCTCATCTAGAAATATCGATATCCATTTTCTTACTTCTTCTTTTACTACACAATTTCCCTCAAGGCTTTGTGCTTGTATGTATGAAACTGAGCATAAGGCTGAGTTTGAGTGTTTTTCTTTTATTCTTCAAGTCATCTTTCAAAAAGATCAATATAATTATTTTACAGCCACATATATGACTGATAATGTAGGCTAGGGTTGTATAATTGATTTGTGGAGGTTTAGTTTTTGTGTTTGGCATGATTTGTTTTTTAGCATTAGTCAATTGGTTTACTGAAATGATTTGTAATGTGAAATATCTTTTATGTATTTAAATCCCCGAGAACTATTTCGGGGCACAACTTTAATGATTTTTCATACTTTCAGATTTCAGTATGATATCTTTGGAGTGTTCCCATCATGTTATTTTTAGTTTCAAATGTAATGCTCACTTAAAGTTCTCTAAAGTGATCAACCCCATTTTACTCTTCTTCTTGTGAGATATATGGTTCTATCTTCTTATTGGACATGTTTCAGAGGGATGTTATAATGAAGTTGAGCATATATAGATTCTGATATTGGAGCCTTTCTTTATATTTTTACTGTTAAGAAGATCCTTGGTCCATTTCCAAGAAAATGTTGCACTCAAGGAGAAATCTATCTATCAATAAAATTTTATATGAAAACTAAAGAAATAAAGGATTTGGAGTTTGTTGTTTAGCATTCTCTCATTTCACAATGTATTCCAAGAACATCGGCTAAATATTTCATACAAATAGAGGAGTACCAACTATTTAAAAATATTGGGGGATTATATCCTCGTGAGGTTGAGTCAAAGACCATAAAACAATATTTAATATCAACATAGGTGCATGCACAACTGACGAGAGAAGAAGAACATGATGTGAGAAGAAGCATTGTGCCAGTTGATTTGTGAAACATAGACTAAGGATCGAGTAAGTAACTTATTACCTTGTTGTTTGATATTTTTAAATGATCCTGATGCTGCAAGAAAGTTGATGCAAATGATAGAAAACTTCATAGGGGAACAAGTGACAGAGCGAGCTATCTCATCCCCCCTACAAGAAAGGGATATGTGTCAGGTCAGTAAGAAGAATATGACAATCAAAGAATTCAAGCTGAAGAAAACACTACGGAGTTATGAAATGGATGGGATCATCTTAGATATGGGTTCCGATATGAAAATCCTTCTAAAGAAGTCATGGGAATTGATGGGTAGACCAATTTTGGTCTATTCACCCACCTAGTCATGGTTGGAAAATCAATACATAATATTTCCTATAGGTTGATTGAAGAAATTTGAATTCAACATAGAAGGGATGAACAGAAGGGATGAATTTGAAGTGATAAATATTATAGATGATTCTAACCCCTACCTTGCATTACTTGGCACTGATTGCTCCTTAGAAAAAACTTCTATGTTAAATTTGAAGAAGCAACACATGTCTTTCGATAATGACACCTTGCATGTGATTGCCACATGATCACCCCTTTATATCCTAATGAAGGTAACATATACAACGATTCGTTGGATGAGGATGTGTGGATCTCTTTATTGAGAATATATACAAGATCATGAGGTGTAGGGAATATTATATAAATTCAATAGCATATGGAGAGCTAAGTTGGAGAAGCATGAATTTATATGATACTAATCCAGAGGATCCCATTGAGAGGTGGTAGAATTTTGTTTATGAAGTTTTAACAAGCATATGTGCACGCATTACCAGTGAGGTGCATGAGGTAGATGTTCGACTTTGTAATCTCAATGGGATGGATCCGATGGATGCATTTATTTTCTATATGCAACACATACCCAATCACCACTAGGTATGTGCCCTTGAACAATATTAATAAGAATATTGATGCAATGGTGGGTAGCTCATCAAGAACCTCCCTGTGAATGTGAAGTCATGGAATGTTATTTGAGGGAAAGATTCATATCAAATGTAGATATTTTTATGTACATGTGTTTTTTAGAATGGAAATGGATCCCTAGGTAGTGGTGCGGGGTACATAGTCAGTACTTGAAGGACCAATGCACATTGCCGAAAAAGAATTGTGTTCCCTTAGTTCCTCAGTTTTCTATTCGGAAGGTAAGAGAAATATGTGAGCATATAATTAATATGATTACCCCGTATGTTGTACTAGATAGGACATCCACATGTTCAATCCCACTTAACACTATTGAGAAAATATATGAATCCCATAGGAGTAAATAAGTAGGGGGTAGTCAATGGATGCCACCAGATATAGAAAGGCCAAGTCAAGTCCCTCAATGGAGAAAAATATCAAGATGGTCATGTGTGAGGAGATGTTGCGATCCATCAGGGGTCACTGCGACCAATTAACCAAGGCTGAAATCATGGAGGGGTGCACAGGAAGCATGTGTGGTACCCCCTAAAAATAATACTTGCCATGTTCAAAGACGTCACTATCACAATCAAAGTTCTAGGGCCTAAATATTTTCATGCCATAAGAACATGACATATATGTTGCATGATACCTAAGGGAGATCCTGTTAAGGAAGTAAATAGTAGTAAATGTTAAAATACCACCTACAGATCACACACATTTGGTGGTAAAAAGATGTCGTCATCCATCATGAATGAAAAAGGCCATATGTGGCTCAAAAATCTAGAATGTGAGTGGGGCCACCTCATGAAGCTCTCTATCATTTACCTTTGACAAGATTTATAGGATGGTATAAGGATGAATATTCCAGTCAGGGTTGGTGGATACTATGCAACACTTCGAGTTATCGATGACTTCATGCACTCCCCCTAGCTATACCATCGTACCCTCCTGGAAACTTTCCTCTCTCCAAGTTAATTCTTAGCCTACTGGGTGTCGAAAATACTATATATACAAGAAAGGGTTCATAACTTCAATATGGGTGAATATTAGAAGTGAAATAAGGAAGTATAATATCAAAAATCCAACACTAGAAATCCACAAAACCCAGCCAGAATAGTTTAAATGGCCTCATCAATAAGGAATTCAGGAACACAGTTTCGTTTATTTCATTGGTCATTACTTGAGTCATTTTGGGTCGAGGATGAGTAAAGTAATAGTGGCAGGGGCCTATTGGGACCTAAATATTTGGGTAAATATTATATGCACACAGAAAGAAAGTTGTGCACATCCATTCCATTTTGTGTGCGCTCAAGAAATTGGGTGAATAGTGATAAGTTGTGTGCGCAACATATAAAGTTTTGTTAATACATGTCAGTTCTATTTATTCCAGTGCCTGATAGTATGCATTTTGTGATGCACGCTAGAAATCAAGAATACATTGCATGAATGCAAGAATCGAGAAAATAATCTTCAGGAAATCTCATTAAATGATTATTACAAGAAGCACGAGGGATCATGGAGTAGCCAAAGTATGAAATGGAAAGTTAGTTGTGATCACCATGATTCCTAAGAGGCTAAATGGACTACATGCAAGTGATAATAGCATGTAGGAATGGTAGTCAGTACAATGAGTGTATTTGAACTGAAAGTGGATAAGAACCAGAGCCGAGAAGCATATAAAAGGGAGTGATGAAAACATAAAGAGAGTTAGCTCATTGGTCAGTTGGTTTTTTTTGTTGTTTTTCGTCAATTTCCAAGAGCTCGCTCCGATGATATGGTTTTGTAATGTATTTGGTTGTAATTCTATCATCTCTATATAGTTTGAAGAGGTGCACATGACGCGATGTATTGTAACAATGGGAAATGCAAAAAAGAGTAGGGATATGTTGAAATTAATATATGAAATTATTAATGTATGGTTGTGGTGGTGGAAGGAAGATAAGAAGGTTACAATGGTTATGGCCTCATGATGTGTTACTCATGTGTCAATTGAATGTGATTTATTTCATTATACACTACTAATGGTTAAGTATAGTTAAATGGATTATCCGAATGCTAATCCATATGGAACTTTGTGCAATTAGTCTTTCATCATCATCGAATCAAGACTAGATGGTCTTTGTGATCCTCTTGGAATATCGGGTGATACCTTCTTTAACATTGTCTGAGGATTGATATGTTGATACCTTGGCATTTTTGTTCTTGAAATATTCATGAACCCTGGGTCTTCAAACCCCTAGCATTAAGAAATATGCACACAAGCATGAGATGAACCAATAATGTCTTCTCCTAAGTTGGCGATGGGTGGTGTGGATTAGTGTCTCCAGTAGATTGGTGTCTATGAAGATATGTAAGAGTAGGTTGGTTCCTACTAGAATTTGTACCAATGGGAATTGGTTTCTCTAATAGGTTGGTGCCTACTAGGATTTTTACCAGTGGGGATTGGTGGCTCCAGTAAATTGGTTCCTACAAAATTTTATAACAGTAGGTTGGTGCCTACAAATAATTATAAAGAGAAGTTTTGTAGTTTTCTCTCGAAAGGGTTTCCACTTAAATCTTGTGTTACTTGATGTAAATATTTTCTTATGGTTGATGAATGATTAAAAAAGTAGGAAATTTTCTTATACTCATTCACCCCCCCTCTCAGTATAAGTGTGTGCTCAAAAATTAATATTAGAGAGGGTTCCTTAATAAATAGTCTAACCACTGGAAGGTAGATCTTGGGAGCATACATGGAAATTTAAACTAATACTTTGGAAGATGAATACAAAAGGAAAAAAATTATGGATTCAAAAGATGAACAAAATACCAAAACAGATGCACAAGTAGATCTTGAATAAGAACTCATTTTTTCCTTAATTGAAATAAAGAAGATTAAGAAAATAATTTGAAGGAAAAGGAGTAGCTACAGAAATATGAAGAGGAGGATCATTATGGAAAAGAAAAGATGTCACAAATCCTTGAAGAAGAAAGGAAGAATATTATCATACTAAAGACTCAACTAGAAGAGGAAAAAAGGATGAAAGAAGTGATGAGAATCCAACTGAAGGAAAAGGAAGGAAATTGCGAGAAGATAGAAGATGAAATTGTTTCCTTGAGAAAGGAATTGGAGAATTCAAATTCTTAGATGAATAGAAGATTGAAGTTTGAAAATATCATCGAAATAATAGATGATGTCATCAGATGCCAATGATCACCACTCATTAAAACTAGTCTTGGTTATGATAAGATTCATATTACCATCAAAGAAAATTCAAAATCTACAGAGCTATCGATGAAAGTAAATGAAGGAAAATATAAAGCTATGATCATGTACTCAAAATATCGATCAGTAATGAAGGAAACATGAAGAGAGAAAATGATATTCCATAGAAAATTGGCATTCCTCTCAAAGACAACAGGGATAGATTCATAACATATTTCCCACCAAGACAGGCTCGCAAAAATCAGTACCAAAAATCTTTCCTTGGTTATTGTTTTCTTGCAATCACTTAGGTGATAAAGAAATACATTGTAAAGAGTATGCAAGAAATAATCATGTATGGAACGAAAACATAAGTACTTATGGATTCTCAAATGTAAACTATAATTCATTTTATTCATTGGTTGATTAAAATGTTGTATTTTATAAACCCAACAACTATAGGAACACAACACATTTTTGTAGTAGTGGCCTAGTGGAAACTTATAAACAAAATACAGAAGAAGATACCCTTTCCAACCAAAAGAAAGAATGCACAAGATTTTGGAAAAGGAAGAGGGATCAAAAAAAGAAAAAGAAGGAGGAATATATTCTTGTGAAAAATTCCCTTCATGCTTAAAACAAAGGAAACACATGGTACATTGATAGTGGATGCGCAAGACACAAGACCGTGGACAAGACAAAGTTTCATAGTTTGAAGGAAGTAAATGAAGGCAGTGTAAGATTTGGATATAATGCTACAACAAGGATGGTTGAAAAAGGTACTCTTAGTCTTGATAATGGAAATAATTAAATAGAGAATGTATTATATATTGAAGGTTTGAAACATAATCTTCTCAGTTCCTATAAAATGTGTGATCAAGGACACACTCTCACATTTTATTCTTAAGGCTATGAGATAAGGAAGAAAGGATTGGGAATATTAGTTGAAAATGTATATAGAAAATCAAATAATGTATATATTCTTAATGCGATCAAGGGAGAAAAATGCTATATGGGACAAATATATGAGAGTTGGGTATGGCATAGAAGAATGGGCCATACCAAATTTGTTAATCTAGTAAAAGTCAACACCAAATAGGCAGTGAGAGATACGCTAAAGTTTTCTAAACCTTGAAACACTCTTTGCAAGAAATGTCAACACAGGAAACATAAAAGACAAAGCTTCAGATCAAAGGAGTACTCGACAATGAATCGAATACAACTCATTCATATAGATATTTGTGGGCCTACAAGAACACAAAGTATACAAGGTGAAAACTACTTCATGTTTTTTGTTAATGATTACTCTAGAATGGCATGGGTTACATTTATAAAAGAAAAATCTGAAGAGTTTTAGAAGTTCAAAGAATTCAAAGCCTTGGTGGAAAATGAAATTAATTTCAAAATCGATTTCTTGATATTAGACAGATGAGGTGAGTTTATCTCAAATGAATTCGAAGAATTTTGTGAGCTTCATTGAATATATATTTTTTTTTTGCAAGAACTCCAAAACATAACAGAGTGGTGTAAAGGAAGAATCGAACCATATAGGATATGGATAGAACGATGTTGCACATAGTTAATATATCATATAGGTTTTGGAGAGATGCAATAAAAATTACAGTCTACATTTTGAATAGAGCAAAAATTAGAGTCAACAACAACAAAACTCATTATAAATTATGGAAGGGTATACTAGCAGCAACTATATACTTTAAAGTTTTCGGAAGAAAGTGATACATAAAGAGAGATGATAAGGACTTGGGAAACTTTGACCACAGAATTGATGAAGGTATCTTTCTTGGTTATTATTCAAGAAGAAAGGTTTATCGATGTTACAATAAATCATTGGGTAAAATCATAGAGAGTGTGAATGTGAAATTGAATGAAGTGGAGCATCAAAAGGTGAAAGTACATGTTCAAACACAGGAGCCAACATGCAAAGAAGAATCAGAAGGAAAATAAAATAAAGAACAAGAATCAGAATGTCAAGATACAAAGACACCATCTAGATTTTTTTGAAAGAGTCATTCTATAACATCCCTCTCTTGCATATACTGAGTGAACTTATTCTTTGAGGACACTTGCTTGCAAGTGATCCGGGTTATTATATTATTGGTCATTTTGATTATGATTATGAGATATTATGGATTTGATGATATTTCATTTTGTTGTATTTACATAGACAGGTACTATTGACTGGGTTCTCTTGAGTGTGCCAGACTTTGGACATTGAGGATGCAGAGGCATCGATGAAACCCCTTGGACTCTGGATCGAGTCAGGGAGTGGACTGTAGGGTTTGAATGTTTTTGATGTGACATATGTACATATGATTAGATGTTATGATGATTGATTATTATTGTTGACATGATTCATCGATAGGTGCAGGTTGACGATAGCTTGCCGACGAGACTCACATTTGGAGTAGAGTTGTCACACACGACAACTAGAGACATTGAGGCAGAGGTGTGGCAACATCCCTGCCTCAACTTGCTAGTATTGTCTTCATAGCTCAAACAGTAGGTTAATGATTACCTAGTTTAAGAAGACCCTCGACGCCGTGAGGGTGGACTGTGACCGTCGCTCACGATGATTCTAAGGGGTGTGCAATAAGGCAGAGGACTTATTCCTTAGAGGCCCTTAGTCTCCCATGATATCACCTGGCAGAGTACTGACTCCAGGCATTTGACGTCTACCAAATTTAGTCAAGAGGCGAGTGATAGCCTTGGAGCACGTAGTGCGTCTTGAAGGGCACGTCGCACAAAGAAAACAGAAAGAAGGGAGTGGCACCCTTGGAGCACATAGTGCATCTTGAAGGGCACATCACGCAAGGAAAATGGAAAGAGGTGACTGGAACCCTTAGAGCACATACTGCATCCTCAAGGGCATGTCATGATTTTAATTGGTAAGTGAATAAACCTAGTCAGCCTTAAAATGATTGATGTGATAAGTAAAGTTAATGACTAATGTTTCGCTTAAGAACTATCGCCAAGCCTAGTGAATTAAAAACCTAGGTCTGAGTAGAACCTTAGAGCAAAAAAAAAAAAAAAACTAACTAGACGTATAACTCGATTAAAGTGGAAATTTTATTTCCCTAAGGTTCTTTGTATAAAATTTTAATTCACTAAGGTTCTTTTATAAAAAATTTATTCACTAAGATTCTTTTTATAAAATTTCATTTCACTAAAGGTTCTTTTACAACTAATAAGAGAAATTCAAACTTTAATTATTAAAGTAAAAAAAATAAATTATAATGGTGGATTAAATTCATAAAAAGAGTAAATGGTTGTTTATATAAACTACTAATTCCGAAATTAGTTATAAAAAGGGGAAACTTAAAAGAAAAAGAAACTTAAAGAAAAAGTGAAACTTAAAAAAGGGGGGAAACTTAAAGAAAAAGATGAATGTCTAACTTAGTAAGGAATCTAGCCTTTTGAACTTTCTATTTATGAACTCAACTAGGAATTAAGTAAGGCGTAAGTCATTTAAGAATTGTAAGGGAATATTGGGACACCGAGGAGCATTTTTAGGAATGCTCTTGGTGGGTGAGGGAAATAGGAATATTTAATTAATTAATAAAATTGATTTTCTGGTGCAACTAGGGGATCGGGCGACATGTGTACGGGGGAGGTTTTTCGAAATTAATTAAATGAAAAAGGAATTTAATGAGAATTTGGGAAACTAATTACTTGAAAACTCTATAAAAGAGATGGCAGAGGAGGAGTATCGATCACATATGTTTTCTGTAACATTATAGTACTGAAATTTCATCTTGAATGAACGTTCTCTTGTGGGAGTTGGGATATCGAGCTCAAGTAATGAGTGGTAGCTCAACCTTGTGAGGTGAGTTGGGTGCTATCATTCTCTGGTATTATGTGTGTGGCCCCTTTGCAGCTTGGGGGGATCAGGGGGAAGAAGAGTACCCCTAGCATTGGTCGGGAGGCACTGGTGAGGTCACATTAGCTGGTAAGTGGGAGCGGGATGGAGCACGCATGGGACAACAACTTCAGAGAATTCACATTGGGCTAAGTACGCCTGTTAAATTTTTTACTTGCAATGAAAATTTACTTTACACATGTTTATTTTTCTGTACTCGGTTGAATATTTCATTGCCATGAGATTTCTTGCACATGTGTTCCTACAGTAATTGTGATCCCCTTGTCGCTTGATTTATTCAGTAAGAACCCTTGCTATCCACTATATCCCTTATTTATGAGTTATTGTCTCTTTTTGCATGGCTTGAATGAGCCCTAGACTCAAAACCTTGCCTGCATTCTTGTATCCCCTGCATGTATTTTCTTTATTCATTGATTGCGCTTTTATTTGATTATTGTTTTTCCACGAAGAAGATCTGGATGCAGATTGTGTTTTATCCTCTATTCTATGATCCTTTAAGTTATTAGTCTGGGCCTGAGAAGTCATCCAAGAGCCTAATTGACGGTTGTCACTCCCGTGTTTAAAGACTTAGAATCAAATGCCCTACTTTCATGTGCATGGATAATAATTGTAGGATCATTCTCTGCCCAGTAAGGAATTCTCTTCTGTCCACCATCATTTGTTTATCTTCGTTGATTCTCAGAGTTGTGTTGACTCTTTGCGTTGATTCTTAGAGTTGTTTGGTTCTCTGTGTCTTGGATTGATTAAACTCTACGATTTTTTATTGTTTAAACTTTGATTAAACTCCACGTTTTGATTGCTTAAACTCCTAAAACCTCTGTGTTTCTCTTGAATGATACCTCTGCATTTCCTTGAATGATCATATCTTTGTTTCTTATGAAATTTTACACTCGGTGTTTCAATGAAAAATCCCTACAGATTTAAACTCTGGGATTTGAATGATCAATCCCAGAATGTTTAAACTTTGCATTGGAATGTTTAATCCTTGAGTGTTTAAACTTTATGTTTTGAATCACTAATCCCTGTTTGTTTAAACTCTACATTTTTTGATTGATTAATCTTTGATCACCTTGGCTCCTTACAAAAGGGGATAAATCATTTCTCATTTCCCTCCCAGTGATCTGGGTGACTCGTACCAACCTTACCTGTTCTCTTTTCCTTACAAAATGTGAGTTATCAACAATGAATTTACATATTCTCTAGCACAACGATCCTATTCTTATCCTATGATTGAATTGCATTTGAATAGAAACTTTAATTTACTCTACAATTTTCCTTTTATAGACAATGGTTTACCCAACCTTTTCACCCAATTGTTACACAACATTCTGGTGGGATTTTCTGGTTCCTTAGTCACAGATCTTATTGTTATTTACACAAGCGATATTATATTTATTGGACATTAGTATCATATATTCAATAAACTTGTGAATGGACATTGAATTTAATATTTATTGATAGTGATTTTATATATATCGTGTGACTGCGAATTTAATATATATTGACATTGATTTTGTATATATTGTGACTGCAAATTTAATATATATAGACAACTATTTCAGGTATTGAATGGACAACGATATATTTCATTTAATAGACAGCTATTTCATGTGTTAATAGACAATTATTTCATGTATTGAATGGGCATCGATATCATTCATTCAATAGACATCTATGTCATGTGTTAATAGATAGCGATTTTAGGTATTGAATGGACAACGATATATTTCATTTAATAGATAGCTATGTCATGTGTTAATAGAAAACGATTTCAGGTATTGAATAGACAAAAATATCATTCATTTATTAGATAACATTATCATGTGTTAAATAAACATAGATATCATGTGTTTAATAGACAACGATACCACTCATTTAATAGACAACAATGTCATGTGTTTAATAGTCAACAATATCATACTTTTATATACAACATGTCATATGTTTATTAGACAGCCACATAATGTATTCAATAGGAAGCGAATTTATTTGTGTTCTAGAAAAGATAGGCATATTACTAAGATTAAGTTGCATGTGCACTGAAAAAGATAAACCATTCTACAACCAGCATGTTTGGTTTCTAGTTTCAATGTTCAATGTTTAGATTATATGAAATAATATTGCTTTATCACAAGTGAACAAAATTCACATAAACTTTTCTTCATAATTGAACTTTTAATCAAATATTTTAGCATACACTTAATTTCATTAACTAAAATATCTAAGTAGTTACATTAACTAACATATCCTTTAAATTGAAATGAAGTTTAAAGAAGATAAAGTAGATTGTTATACAAAGAAAATAATATTTTTTATTAATATTAAATGATATAAAAGTTTTAAAATTTATTTGATTTTTATTAAAAATAATAGGATTATCATTTGTTAGACAGAGATATAAGTGTTGAATTAATAGGATTTTTAAAACATAATGATTTATTGGTGTAATAGTTTAATAGCGTGCGCAAGATTAATGGTCGAGGAATTAGTAGTTTTATTAGCTAAAACGATTAATAGTTTAATAGTTAATTGGTTACTATGCGCCTTGTGCCTTAAGTTGAACTATAAAAGGTGGTTGGTCATAGTTGTTTCACCACACAGGGTGCCTTGTAGGAAACAAGAAATCCTTCGGTTATTTGCGCAATTTAATTTTGAGTGATTTCATCTTGCGTCTTGTCGACTTGTTTCTTGGGTGTTTGGGTATAGCCTTCATGTATTTATTGAAAGATAATTCAGTCTCCTAGCATGAGGGTTTTATATTGGGTTAAAGGTATAGATATTTTATGTTGCGCCATCATTACGGTCATGCCTATCACCTTATGACGGTGTGATTCCTGATGAGGGGATCATTGCACACCTTGATGGATAGATGCAAATGATAACCTAGTCGGATGCTTGTGCTCCCCGGTGTGGGTGTTTTGTTCGTTGTAATTGAAGTTGGTACTTGGTTATGTAACACCTTAATGCGATTGGTTTTGTGGGCCATAGAGGTTTCTAGTTACTGGTAGTCGAAGACGATGTGTCGAGTTTTTGATGTTTCCCTTTAGCTTGTATGCATTGTCTTGCTTGTGTTTTGTGGGTAGCCGTTTTTATTTATCTATTGATTATTGCATGTTTCATCTAGTTGCATGATGTGCTAGTATGTTGGGTCATTGTTTTATGTTGTCTGAATGCGTAAGTTATGTTTGTCATCAAGTTGTGTTGATTCATTATTTTTGTTGATTGACTTCCTGCTTAAATAATAATAATAATAATAGTTGCACTGCTTTGCGTTGCATGTAGTCATAATGGCATGGGGTCATTACATATGGTATCATAGCTGGTTCAAACCGTGACTTAGGATCACTATGGCTTCCGTTGATTTGATATTTGATAATGATGTTCCTAATTAGGTTGACTTGTATTCACAATAAATCATGGTTAGAGGACACTGTGGAGGCAGACGACGGGGTGCTATGGGAGAATGTGCAATTCCCCCTGTAGCATCCATTCCTGTAACGAACTTCCTCATTATGACAACCATTCTAGTAACAGGTGCAATTTTTTTATTTTTTTTTTAAGGTGTGTGCGCGCATGTAGAAGTAGCAACACACTGAACTGTACGACGCCACTCGAAAAACAACAAGACTCAACCATGAAGTTCAGCATAAGAAGACTGAAGGCCTCAACGAGAACTGCAACAAGTACGACCATAGGCAGAGGTGTACAACGCAAACATTTAGCGACAGAAGTAAAACTAACCACCTTCCCGTCCTACCCTGCAAGGTTAGGACCTCCAAGACACATAATCAATGCTCAAGCCCAGGTTCCCATCGATTTTAACCATTTAAGGTCTCAGGGTTGGTGACTGTTCTGAGGACCATGGAGGTGTCTACATCCCACCCGACACAACAGACCAAGCAACCAACTAATCACAATCAAGTACAACATAAATAAGAAGAAAAATTGCGCCCCTTACGGAAGGCGCGTGACAAGGACTCAGACGTCGACCATTAAATTAATGACAAGGCAATGTCTAAGACTCATCCGTGATTGAATACTAGCCAGATTCTCCATATTATCTCAGCTTGCCTCCCCATTTATTACCATACTTTACAACGACCTTAAAATATTGCGCTTTAAACATCATCAATAACATTCAATTTAACAAATATTTACATTGTAATTGAACAAGTATTATCATTGCGGTTAAACAAATATTAACATTGTGCTTAACCTCATCATTAAAATTTCAATGAAAACAAATATTAACCTAGCAATTGAACAAGTATTACCATTGCGCTCAACAAGTATTAACATTGCGCTTAACCTCATCATTAAAATTTCAATGAAAACAAATATTAACCTAGCAATTGAACAAGTATTATCATTGCGCTCAAACAAGTATTAACATTGCGCTTAACCTCACCATTAACATCTCAATAAAAACAATTATTAACCTTGCAAGTTGAACCAGTATTATCTTGGCAGTTAAACAGATGTTAAAATATCGCTTAAACATCATTATTAACAATCCTTAAAATGACATTATTTAATAGCAGAATTTCTAAAAGGAACCCTATGTAAAGATATTCAAAGGGTCACATCTAAGGTATCAACATTTAAGAAGGACAAAATAACCTCATAATTTAAATAGTGGTCCCTAATGTCAATATCAATGGTTTACACTAATAATGAGGTAGCCATGTCATTTCACTTCTAATTACAATAACATTGAATTATAAAAGGTCATACCTTTCCACTCTAACCCTGCAATTTGTCGATATGGTAAGCACGATGCAATTTCATATTCACAATATGTTAATTACGAAATTAAAATATTTGTGCATTGACCTATGCATGCCGTATCATTTTCCCTTTTATGCTGTAGCAAAATTTATGTATTTTTCTTCTTCGTTGAGAACTAACTTGGAAGTGAAATTAAATGACAAATGGAAACTATTTAATAATAAAATAATCCATTTAACTAAAATGAGGAATATCGATCTGGAAAGCAAGGATCATGGATAATAAATAACAATCTTAGCATTGATGAGAATAAAAATCGAATCTGGAAGGTCGTGGTCATGATGATTCCGCTCCAGTTGTCATAATGAGGAACGCAAACCCGACAACGAACGCAGACCCCAGGAGATAACACGAGTAACTGAGATTCATATTTGCGTTCAGAGCGCAATTAGATATGCATACCATTAATTCGCCAGGATACACCAGTTTGAATTAATTAGATTTTCATTATTCATTGCCAGGATACACCAGATTGTATTTAAATTGATTATGTTTTTGGATTGCGTTTTAATTGGTTGCATTACCAGTAACACGCATACCCTATTAACATAAACGGAATGGCAAGACGTCCATTCTGGACGAGAATGCAGTCCATTCGAGCATGCTATAGAGGATCGCCAGGATACTGTAAACGCAGATCATACTGTAACGCAGAGCATACCGTAACGCAGAGCATATGGTAAAAGCAGATCATGAACCCAGCAATACACATGGAAAAAAATGTCGCCCTTCAAGGGAAATACAGAGCGCAAATCAAGGTAGGGAACAGAGAATAAAAACAATCCCAATATCAATTAAGTAAACACAGTCATAAAAAGGCCCTTGATGCGGACCGAACACCCAGTCCTCCTTTAATTCATTTCCATAACCAATCTGAAGGGTTGAAATGAAAACACATAGTGCAGAAAGGAAAACGCACGCTGATTGAAGGTGCAGATCATTAAGCATGTGACTCTCGTTTCAATCGCCCAAATATCAATAAAAAAAAAAGCAGATTGGCAATAGGTGAGGCGCAGTTCAACGCCCAAATATCAATAAAAAAACGTAGCTCATCAACAGGTCAATCGAGAAACTTTCAAACAGAAGGAGAATTATTCCAGTTTATCATGATTGAATATTTTAATAAGACGTTGAATTTAGCAGAAATCTAAATAAAATGTTTCAAACTTACAACTGTATAAAAGTATCAACACAAGGAAGGTCGTATTCCATTTTATGAACATTTAATAGTTTATGTAACTGGTTACATTCGCAAAATTCTTACAGCTATCAATCGATTAAGAGAAGACTCCCTACTTCCCTCCAAATTTAATCCAACCTCTACAATTCGCTCAAGAAGAGATCTGGAAGGCATACTACAGTTTTTATGTACATCGAACAGTTTCCATTCGGATTTATCCTAACAGTTTGAAACTACAAACAGTTTGTCTTTGACTAAATATTTGATAAATATGGAGGCCATTTAAATTCGGATTTAATAAACACATTGTAATAGATATAAAATCAATCAATCAAAAATGGAAGTCATTACAGTTCAGAATTAATAAATATATTAAACGAGCGTACCGAATTCCTTGTGCCTGCCTTGTATGTTGTCTGTGCCTCGATCGAAGTCCCACGCTCCTTTCCGCTCCTGCTTGCCGACCGCAGAAGGCTCACCGGTACCTCCCAGCCAAACGCTAGGGATACTCTTCTTCCCCCTTAGCCCCCCGAGCCGCAAAGGGGCCACACAAGAACCAAAGATATACTAGCTTCTCAGCTCGCCTCCACGGCTGAGCTACCACTCCAACACAGTTGAGATAAACCCAACTCCTCATAAGCAATCCCTCAAGCCACAATTCGGCAGCGTAACGTTACGCTAACCGTTCCCCCCATCTTCCTTCCTTTCCCTTTCTTTTATACAAAAATTGAGACCCACCTACTTTCCTAAACATTAATTAATTAATTTTTAATGACAAACCTCTAAACAATCTCCGCTGTCCAAGTGTCCCTCATCCCCCATGTTTCTCCAATTTAATTTTCTTTAATTTAAAAAAAGACTCATTTCGCTCACTCCCCTTAAAGTCGCTCCTTAAATTACTCCTAGGGTTCCTAGATCCCCTCTCATGATTTTAATAACATTCCTAAAATGAAGTTCTGATTTTTAGTAACTCCTAAATGTTGATTCCTTTTCGCTTTTTACCCTATGTCTCCTACTTTCCATTTTTAAGTTTCCTTTATCACAAGTTTCCTCATTTCTATTTTTTTTTATTCCTCTCTTTTATTATTA